>JAJOOR010001361.1:0-74500 GCA_036250505.1 Solanum acaule
ATATTGTTATTTGCCTACTCTTGTTTAGTTTCTACCCTCAGACCCATTACTTGTTGTTCCGGGTTACGGGTTGGCTTACCTACTGGTGGGTTATAGTAGGTGTCATCATGACTTGAGAAATCGGGTCGTGACAGTTCTTCACTTCCGCATGTGAAACAAGCTAGTCTATTTTTATAAATCTTGTTATTACTATGTTTTCTTACATGTCTGTCTTTATTTAGGTAGGGTTTTCTTGCACTTGATTTTCTTAAATAGTACTTTCTCTTAGGTTTGTATTCCTGTCTACTTTGGTATGGCTTTTTATACTTTCTTTGTGGTTTACCTTGATCGTAACTTTGCGTTGTATATATATTTTTATAGAAACTAGTCTCGCTTTATTTCAACTATTTTTGTATTTGTATGTGTGTACATTTTCTTGTAGTATTTCCATTACATGTTGTACTTTATGTCCTATGGACCAATTCGCGATGGATTTTGTATTACTCCTTCTCTTTTATTCCATCTTTCTTCTATTTCTCTTCCTAAGGCTCCCGGGAGCTTATTGAAAAGTTTCTTTCCCAAACCTTGGTCAAAAGTGTTATCGCTTATGGCGCAATAATAGAAGAAGTCTTTTAGGAAGTTCTTTATATGGCACCAATTATTTATGCTAAGTTGTTCTAGTTTTATTAACGCATTCTTTTGTAATACTACTAATCCACTATTTGGGTCTTCTCCTGTTACTAGGTTGTGTATTTTATTAGTAAAGTTGTATGGGTTTGATCCCATGTTTACCAATTCTTAGAATTCTTGAGGGTAAGCTACTTTGTATGCTTCCTATACTCCTTTAATCGATTCTCCTAAAAAGGTCTCCATATACCTATACATGATCTCTGCATCTGTTTCATTGTAATGATGTATGTAGTCTGCTACCACTATACCTTTCCATACATCTATTACTAAATTTCATAATTGGGGGTCATGTGCTGCTATATTTAGTATGTTTCCTCTATCTCCCCCGTCTTGAAGTTTGATAGGAGCTTCTATTGGCATTCTTATTCCTATTGGTCTAACCATTTCTAATTTTGCAGCTGGGTCTTGTCTAAAGACTCTGTGCCTTGGTAAGTTACTTATGGTATATTCTACCGATGGTACGGGTGTGGTTTTTTGGAAGGGATTTGAACTAGTCAAGGCAATTTCCATAAATTCTTTTAAGCTACGTGTTGTCTCGTCATCACTTTCTTCTTGTGCTTCTTTCTCCTGTCTATACCCGTAATTGTATATTCTAGCTCTGCATTCTTTAAAGTGTCTTTATACTATAGAGAAGCTTATTCCTTTTAGTTTGCAGCCTTTACATCTGAAGATTGCTTTTTTATCTAATTCGTGTATTGCTTTGGCTCTCTTTATTGATTTATCTACTTCGTAGTCGTCTTCTTCTATGATCTGGATATCCATTCCTTCAATGTTTATTGTTGTTTCGATGGTGGTGTTGTCGAGGTCTTCGTCTATTTTTCTTTGGTCTGAATATTTATAGTCGGTAAATTTGATTAAGGTTTGTCCTTTGTTATTAGTATATGTAAGGTGGTCATTGGGTCTTAAAACTTTCTTTTTACAAAATTTCTCTAAATTCCATTCTCAACTAGCATATTCTTCCGAGTTTATTTTTAAGAGTTTCATTAATTTTATTCCCTTATTTCTCATTAAACCTACTGCATCGTCTATTTTGATTTTAAACCTGAAGCTGCTGCTAGTGGATAATTTTCCTATGAAGCCTACACATACTAACAAATTATTTCCGCAGTTCATTTCTTCGTAAACTTTAGTTTGAACTCCTATTTTTATGTATTTACCAAATTCGGTTTAATTTATCATAAAGTTTGGGCTACAGTAAAATATTCCTCCGTTGTTGGTCATATCTACTTATGTTAGACCTATTATAGATCTTTTTGATTTTGCCTATCTATCATCATATAAAGTAATTAACACTTTTATTCCTAGATTTTTTCTAGTTAATCCTTTAAGTCCAATTACCACTAATCTCATATGCATGAGATTCATTCTTCTTTTTTGTATTTCTTTCATAGATTCTTTGCTAATTAAACTCATACTTTCACTATTGTCTCCTGATATGCACATCTGTTCTTCTCTATAGTGTCTACATAATTGTGTTTTTTTGAAGAGAATAGTCATGTATTATACAGTACTTGTGGGTTTAGAAGTTTTAATCTATTTTGCTGGAAAATTTCTATATCTTTGTCTACATCTATTATTTCATCTAGTTGTTGACTGCTACTAGGTCTGGACGAGTTCATTATCCTAGCTAACATACTATTTCCTAATCTATATTGAGAGAACGTGGCCCTTTGTCTTTCTTGGGGGGCTCTACTCCTGTTTGAAAAAAGGTCCATGCCTTGTCTTTTTTTGTCACTTTAGGTCTATCCATTTGAGGCATTATTTAAGTTTTCTTTAGTTGTTCTATCATGTCTTGTATATTTTTATCTTGTTTTATTTTTTCTTCGGGGATTTTATTTTCTAATAAAATATCTAATTTTTTATTAATTTCTGCGATCTTATCTTCTAGTTTTCTGTTTAATTCTAACAACGCGAAAATTATTATATTATTCTGTTTCACTCCTGTTAGGTCTGTTTTTCCTGGTGGTGTATATTCTGATGAACCTTCGGAATTGACTTGAAATTGTGCTGCCCTTTTTAAAACTTCTTGGTAAAAAGGATCGTTCATGAAAGGGTTAAGTCTTTTAGTTGGTTTAACTTTTCTTTTATTTCTTTAGATTCTTTGTGGATATGTTCTAGTTTTTTATTTATTTCTTCTATTGTACTTTTGTTAGTTATGTTATTATTATTTGCTATAATACCTTGTAATTTTGTATTTATATCTAATTGTTGTGTTTTTAGGAAACCGAAATTAATTTCTATTTTTTCTAATATTTTTTTATGTTGGTTTTGTAGTTTTTCTAAAGTTTATATTGACTTTAGTATTCTATCGTCTTTTAACTGAGTGTGCTCTGCTAGATTTATTATTAGGTCTGTAATAGTATTTAAGTGATGATTATTACTATGTAAGATGTGGTCTCATTCTGTAAAGTTACACTTAATTTCTGAACCAAGCTTTAGCCTTCTATATTTCTTCTCAGAAATTATTTCTAAGTCTAAATATTCTAAATTCTTTGTACTTCCTATTATAGTATTTTTAAGCAAGATACCAAGTTTTTCTTTTTCTATCATTTTGTTCTTGTCGGATTTGTTGGAGGTAATGATTAATTCTAGACCCTATTCTTGGTAATTGTAAATCTATTTATCTAATTTGTTGGTTTATTGAATTTATTTCTACAGATGATAATAAGTCTGGATATAACTGTCGTTGTTCTAAATGTAGTTGTCTTTGTTCTATTAGAAAGTCGTATAGACTTGAATAATTTTCTTTATCCGTAAAAGATACCAGAAATATTCTTGGTCAATAATTATCTGCCTTTCGTAAGGTCGATGCTTTCTTTTGGCTATTCTTACTGCATATATTTTAACTATTAGATGCTTTTATCAATTGGTCTATTGGTCTCATACAAGATTGTAACATAGGCTCTGATACCATATAAAAATGTCATTTAAAAATATTGTTTAAATTGCGTAATCAAAGGTCGAATATGATGCGTTTGTGAATTATGTTGTAAAATCCTACTCAGTACTCCCTCTTTCGGTTCCCTTATCTAGTTTAGTAGTTTGTTATTACTAAATCTACGTAATTTCTCCCATAATTACTCCTTTTTTTTTACTCTGTTCATCTCTTTTCCTTAGCCTATGTTCTTAGCAACTTCTTCTTTAAACAAACCTCGGGATACACAGTCCTTCGACTTTCTAACCATGGCAGACTTTCAACTTCCCTAGGTATTTACAGGTTAATCCATCGTTGTTACTAAGAGGGTAGTGAGCTAACCATTTACTAAGAGTAAGTAATGACCCATTATATGAGTATAAACAGTACATGTATGAACATCATATTATATAATCATAACAACAGTACTCTATGTTGACACCCAATTTTGGCTCTCCACATTTAATAATAATAATAATATGTTATGAAATTTTTATAAGAATACGAAAAGATTTTTTATTATTTATTTTACCTGATAAATTTATTTCATAAATGTTATTTCTTACAAAAATTAAATGTATTATATTACTACTTACTTTGTCATTTTTAAGTAAGTGTCGTTCTTAAGTGAATCTATTTTCGTTCAAATATAATTTCTATTGTCGCAATAGATATTTTTCCGTACATTTTTAAAATTAGAAAGCTTAATTAATTAATGAGTTACTAATTTATATTGATTTAATTTTAATAGTGACTAATTTTATCAAATAAGCTAATCTTACAAAATATTTATTTTTAATTTAATAAATTATGACTATTTAATCAAGAAGTAGTTATAATTTAAATGAATTTAATTTGAGCAATTTTGGCAATCCAAGTCTTCTTAAACCGGTCAATCCGTGTATGCCACGTAGGCGAGCACATGAATTGTGTTTCTTTAGCTTAAATCTTGACCCTACGATTAAATCTAACGGTCCTACTTCATTAAGCTTTTATCATTTTTTAATATATATATATATATATATATATATATATATAAACTTTTTCTTTTAATTCCTGATTTAACTTAACCGTCCGATCAAATGATCGGACGGCCCAAATTAAATCCCAAAGCTTTTCATCCTTCCCAAAAATAGTACATTCACCAGCTATACTATTTTGTTTCCCCAGAAATCACGTTATTTTTCTCTTTCCCAGAACATCATATCCCCAAACGTCTCCCGTACAACTTCTCCTCCTTCCCAACGTTCTCCTGCCATGGCCGCTTCTCCACGCACCTCTCCCATCAAGGTCGGCCATGAACCGCCGAAAAACAACAATATCCGACGGTCTCCAACATCATTCACTACTCCATCGCCTCACAATTTCTCCTCCTTCCCCAGGCACTGCCCTTCCCCATGCCCGTCACTCCTTCGTCACATCAAAGAACGGCCATGAGCCGCCAGAAAACAACAATTTCCGATGGTTCCTTGCTTTATGTCTCCTACATCATCTTTTTTCTGATGAAAAGAGACCTCTACACAGCCTATGCCTGATCCCAACGGCTCCAAAATCTGAAAAGGTGATGTTGATTTGATCTGTAGCAGTAACTCTCTATTTTCCGGTGAGTATTTTGATTTCAAATTTGGATTTTTGAGTTCGATTTTCACCTATAAAAGGATGGCGTTTTCCCATCTGAAAATGACGAACAACGATCAAGAAAAACCTGTAGGAACAGAAATCAAGAATCCAACAATATAGATAAGAACATATAGAAGCAATATATTTCAAAAGAGTTACAGTTAGATAAAAAAACTCATCTTCTCCTTCCTTTTGTTTTCGAATTTTTTTGGGTTCGAGTTCAAGTAAGTTTGAGGTCGGAATCCTTGACATCAAAGCCCTTGTTTGCTGCTCCATATAAGGTATGTATCACTTCCTCCCTTCGTTTTTTTTTTTACCTTATTTACTTGCTTCGATTTCAGCCTATTAAAATGATCGTGTGCTTTGAATATTTGTATATTTTTGTTTAAGCTTTCATCTCTGTGTGAAGTCAGTTGTTTGAGTGCATTCCAATCTGATCACTGCTCTTTTCATTACACCTTATTACCGCTAATTTTATCAATTATTGAGTGTTGTGTTTTAGTTTCTTTTTCACTAATAGCTGATTGCACTTAAGCATTGAACTTATATGATAACCCACTGATAAAAGGTGAAACTCTTGCTAATAAACCTGAGCAATCAAATATAAGTTGTTATATATTCTAGTTACTTTATACTCTCTTCCTGTTCCGTAATTTAGAACGTGTGAATACACTGTGGTAATAATCCTATTTAGATCAGTTTATGAATCTGGAATATATGATTTTAGTCCAAATAATCTCACATGGCTTTAAGAATATCTTTCTTTGTCAAATATTTCTTTTTTTTAGTAGCTCATTGAATGAGCTTTAATTTACACTCAATCCATTTGGTATTTAGTTTTATGTTTGGATTGGTTTCTCTGTCCCTTTTCCCTTCTTTATTTATTTTTATTTTTGAATCAATGGTTTAAATGTCTTGTGCTCCTTTCTATTACAAAGGATCTAACTGAGTCGTGCCTAATTCATGAAACTGTTGGTTTTAAAAAAGTTGATATCACTGTTTTATATGTATTCATGTTTGTTTGCATACTCACATTACTGCACCGTTTAATTAGTTACTAATATTTATTTCTTATTTCTTTTCTTATGTTTCATGTACAATCGGAGGGCTGGAGTTTCTACTTTGAAACTCGTTATTGGCCTAAAATATTAGGCCAACAGCAATTAGGATCATCGCAACACTCGGAGTCTCGCAAATTAGGAGTCCAATATTCCTTCGCCTTCCTCTTTTCGAGTCTTAATTATATTATTTGGATATATTGGCTAACCTTTACTTACAAGTTTTGATATATTGTTTGTCTTTTATTTTGAAGCTTATTTTACGTGAACTAATATTATTTGTTTATTAATTTAGTTGAGACACCTTTAGAACAAATGATAAAAAAGATATTTTCTTAAAAATGGGTTAACATATTTTACTTATAACATTCTTTCAGGCATTTTAAGTTGGAAGGAGGGGCTTATAGTTTTAAAAGATTTCCAAATGCAGTTTCAAAAGGGTGGAATAATATTCATTTAGGTATTTAAGTAGGAAAAAATAAAACTCATGAGTTGGGACTTCCAAATGAATTTAGAGATACCTAAAGGCTAAAATAATATTCATTTAGGCCTACTCATCGCTTAGGACCTCCAAATATTTTAAACTAGTTTAAAGGCTAGAATAATTACATTTACTTAAGGCTAAGATATTTTTCTTTAGATATACATTTTTTAAGAAAATAAGTAGGGAAGTAGGCTTATATATTTAACAAAAAATAAATATAACTATAGAATAAGGCTCAATGGTTAGACATATTTTTATACTCTCTACATCACCTCTTTATAAAATATATTGACTATTCTTACTTTTTTGAATTAAACATTGCTGAAAAAATATTTTAATCTTTTAACATGCTATTTCAAAATTTTAGATATGCCAACAGGGTCAAATATAAGGTACATACATATATATGTCATACATATAAAGATATATACTCTATATTTCTCTACATAACCTATTATTATCTACTATCTCTTTTGCTAATATTACTTATAATTTATAAATCCCTACACTTAAATATACATATTATTTTACTAAATCTAATCTATCGTTAACTTATCCTTACATGTAAATAAAATAATAAACATTCACATGTTTTACACAACTTACATGTATATACTACACTTTATGATAAACATATTTAAGATCACAAACCTTTATAAAATATTTTAACATCTAGTATCATTTATTTTATTTTAGAAAACTCCATTATATATATTTTCATTCAAATTACACATCACATATTACTACGTATTTACACCCAACTACTATCTTAATTTTATTTCACGTCTTAATAAGACGACATATTTTCGCAAATTCAACATCTATACATTTTTAGGATAATTTTATTATGATACGATCATATATATATTTCTTACATATAAACTTATCATACATTTAAGTACATTTATTTATTTTACAATATGTTAAAAAATACTATTAAATCTATTTTATAAGACATATATATGTCGTACCTTGTATTACACTCTTTCTTAAACTAACTAATTAACTTATCATTTAATTTTTTAAAGAAAATAAATAAACAAGTTTTCTTAATTATACTTTCCTAAATTGAGTTTAAGGACTATCTTCGGATAGGCTCTGAGGGATGCTTAACACCTTCCACTCGAGTAACCAAAACCCTTACTCAGAATCTCACTGGTTTCGCAAATCTAACAGAGTTTACATTTACATAAAGATGATTTTCCTAATATTTTCCTTAAAATTTAGGTGGCTACTCTAAAACAAAAATAAAATATTTTTTCCAAAATCAGAGTGACAGCCATATTATGTTGTGAATTGTTTCGGCTAGTTCAAAAATAGGGTGCGACACTATATATATATATAACAGTACATAATACATAATACATAAACAGGGGAGAAACTACTAAGATCTAAAAAACACATAACTACTTACATGATAGTGGCCGGAGAGAGATTTCCCTTTCGGGAGTCCCTGGGTGACTTTGCAGCTACTTGAGAAAATAAACACTCACACTCTTTTTACAAACTCACTTCACTTTTTTTTTTTGAAGGGAAGGGAAATATGTAAATCTAACTCTTAAGACTATTACCTTTCTTTGATATGCTTCGCTTGCTCTTTACTCTGTCTTTCTTCTTGCAAATGGTCTGATATTTATAGGCGAAGGTGACTTTCTCTGGATTTGTAGTCTTTCTTTTCCTGTCGGGTGCTCTTTGGGCCCCATCGTCACATGACTTTTTGAAAAACTTTTCCAAAATGTTTGTCCTTTTTCTTTATCCTTGTCAGCTTTAGACTAGTGTTTTATTACGTCATATCTTACCTATCATTTCTTGTCTTTTCTCTTGATTCCTCATTGCTTACGTATTTTCTACGTGTCTAAGTTGTGTAACGCTATGGAGTCGTCCCTGAATCGTCGTCTTCGTTTGGGTCCTGGGCAAATTGTTCTAGTGATGGATTGTATTCACTTCCGTAATTGCTATTTCCTGAGTTTTCTGTGTCTGGAGTTTCTGGTCTTTCCTGTTCGGGTTTTGGATTTTCACTTATGACTTCTTTGGTGACTTCTTCTTTGGTCTTTTCACTGAGTAACTTCTGGAGGGAATTTTGTATCATTTGTTCAATTCTTTTGTCTTTTTTTTTTTTTAATAAGAATCCTCTAGTCCTTTTTCCTTGTTCTGTAGTTCTTGCTATATCAAAACTGTCTGGTAATCTTCTTACACTTTTTGGCAAAGTGTCAGCCATCAACGAATTTGATAAGTCTTTACGCGCTACCGTTTGAACGGGACTAGCTGTACCTTTGGCTGGTACAATAGCTTCTTCTACATTCTTTGGGGAATGTACACCCTTCTTATCCATTTTAGACTGAGATGGAGAACTCCTTGTTTCTTTTGGATGATCTTCTGCTTGTAGTGATTGGGTTTGACTGAATTCGAAATATAAAAATTTTATTCTTTCTTGTAAAAGGTATATGTGTTGTGACATTTTCTCCTTTTCCTTTTCGAGTCTCTCAATGGTCTGATTGTCTTTTGAAGCCTTCTGTCATTGCAGAGCAGTGGTCGCAAAATATTATTTTGCCTGTGTCTTTCTGGATATTATACTGTGGGAAAGGATTTGTGATTTGTCTTAAGGCTGGACTTAGAAAATAATTTGATCCAAGAGTTCTAACTATTAGGGTAGATTTGTTTTAGGATTAAATTTCTTACTACATAATAATGGAAGTTGTTTCCTTACCAGATATATATATATTAAACAAAAATTTGACCTCTATATACAATATAATTTTCCGGAGAAGGGGTGTGACACCCCTCGGCCAAAGGTAGGTCCGGCCCTGCTTAATAAGTATATAATCATAATTAAGTTAACAAATTTCGATAAACTATTCTCCAAATTTAGTAAGAACAAGATATTCCACGTAAATTTTATTATCCATTAAGGTCATTATTTAAATATTAAACTATACTATATTTAAGATGAAAACCGACTAAATAATTGTTTATGCCTATAAACTTTATTCTCAAAATATTATGCTGAGAAAAAAAAGGAAGGTGAAAAATTATCAATGTTGACAAAAATTATAAAATAAAAGAATGGGAAATAAAAATAATAATAATAAAAGTCGACATGTTATCAAGTTTACAAATGTGAAATATCAAAATTCTAAAAGTTTAGGAGAAAGTAAGGCTACTGTGTTTGAAGAAGATAAAAAAAAAAAAGAAATATACATGTCTTAAAAAAATATTATTTTTTTTGTCTTCTTCTTTTTTTGTGAATTTTGAAAATATATTTAAAGCCAAAATATTTTTGAAGAGTATTATTTATCACACTAAATAAAAATCTTAAATTCATATTCCACTTTTTGATATTTAAATATAGAAGTACAAGATAAAATTAATGATATCAATGAATATCATATTTGTGGGGGGAATTTTTGTTCTGACCAAATTTTGGAGAATAATTTTTCAAAAAATTATTGACTTAACTATGATTATAATAGTTATTGATGTAATATAATCTTTGATCTTTAAAAATTAAATAAGACATATATCTCTCACTTAGAAGTGTATTTAGCTAGTGTTTGGCCACAAATTTTCAAATAATTTTAACAAATATTATTTGAGCGAATTTTCATCAGTGTTTTAATCATAAATTTCCCAAGTAAAATTTAAAAAAATTTTGACAAATAATGTATGTCCATAAAATTTGTCATTATTTAACAAATATTTTTGGCAAATAACCAAAAATCAAATACTAGAAAAAACTAGTATTTAAACCAAGTCTCATTATTTGAAAACTTTTAATAATTCAAATTCTACACCAAATTTCTATCTTTTACAAAAACACCCTCTATAGTAATTATTTGCGTTTTTTACATAATTTTTTACGTGAATATCAAAATAGCGATAGAAATATTCAATGAATATGAAAATGATCATATGGTTGACATGTGCTATGTAATACAAACTTATGATTAATTTCGACGATTTTTAAAACTTATGAAGTCATGTGCTATGTAATACAAATCTATGATTAGTTTTAGTAACTTTTAAAACTTGTGAGTATAAATCATATTTCTTAAAAGGTGAAATATATTTTTCAAATATTATGACTAAACACATCGTGAAATTTTCACCCAAATAATATTTGACAAAAATATTTGAAAATCTATGCCAAACACTAGCTTAGTATACTTGACGAAATAGAGGGAAGCCAAATAAGAGTGCAGACACAATGTTTAGACAAAAGTTAAGACGACGAGATTAGAAGAGGACTAGTTTAGCTGATGGATCTACAGAGTGGCAATCACCTCTACCAAAATAACAAAAGATAACACAGT
The DNA here is from genome assembly GCA_036250505.1 of Solanum acaule. NCBI lineage: Eukaryota > Viridiplantae > Streptophyta > Magnoliopsida > Solanales > Solanaceae > Solanum > Solanum acaule. The sequence goes on from JAJOOR010001361.1 coordinate 11,056, forward strand.
ATAAGAGTATTTAGCTGATTGATCACTGGATTCAGCCGGCGGCATCGAGTAGCTGAGTAAGGTGAACAAGATGGTGTGTAAGAGCCATAAGTGTGAGCACATTAAGAAAAGATGAATATGAGTTCAACTTCTTAAGTTTCTGGCTCAATTTCACCACTTGGGGCTTCACTACCTCTGCCACGGACTGCTCTTGAGATTTTTCTGCTGGTTTAGTTGTTGTCGTCTTTGTGGCGCCTGTTGGATCCAATACCGACTCCACCCCTCTAGCACCACTTGGTTCGACGTTGAATATGTGTCTACCTCTACCTTCTTCCTTCTCCAACTTCAATCTCTCAAACATAACCTGTGCATTGGAATTTCACATACCACATCATTACAATGAACTAAAAACCCAACAACAGGATTCAATAGTTAAAAGTTACTAGCATTAGAATGCACAAATTTGCTGATAGTAATTTTAATGAAACAAAATCTATATATATGTTACTTGTAGTTTTTTTAAATAATATCAATATTCTTGGATACAGCCGATTTGGAAGGAACAAGATTGAGATGGGTTCTTATGCCATTTCAAGTCATTCTTTTATCGGCCCAAACTCATGTGACACTTGATTCAAACTAGTCTCCCATTGCAAATTTTGTGTGTTATTTGAGATTCAAACTACTCCCTCAAACAAATTTTGTGTAATACTTCATTTTATCGAGATACAATCTCTAGCTATTCTCCATTTCAAATTTTGGGTGGACACTTAACAAGATACAAAAAAAACTCTTTAAAGCTACATTGAATTAAATCCACTAAATATTTTTAAACAAAATATTTAAAAACTATACCAAAATAATATAAGTTGCAACTATCAATATCACGAAAAAAATGGTCACATAATTTAAATCTCAAAAAAGTAGAAACTTCGGTATGTTGGGACAGAGGCAGAATGCTAAAATTTAAGTGACTACTTAAAATGCATTTTGTCCCCATTTATACAACTTTGTTTTTTTCTTTGCCGACCCCGAAAAAAATTACACATTTTTATATGGAGTGACAATCAACTTTAGAGTACCAATGTTACGCTCAATGCAAATGACTTATTTTAGACCAAATATTTCAAAAGGCAATATTTCTTTCTTAAACATGATGTCAAGGTAACTAACTCACTCATGTAAAAACTGGGGACGGAGTGAGTTTTTTTTTATGACACATTGCAAATTATGTAATCCAATTTAAATTCAAAATTATTCAATGGGAAAATGGAGTAATATCTTGTGTTCTACTTAGTATTTAAAAGGTCGGTTCCAACGTAAGCCTGATTAGTTTTTAGCCTCAGCTTGCTGCTTAAATAATTAGGTACGCTAAACACTTGTGGCATACATTCACCGACCCAAGTACTATTAAGTATAGTTCAAAAGATACTAATCAAAGCAAAAACAAAGAGATGAATAAGAGAAAGGGCCAATAAAATGTAGTATTAAAAATGTGAATTACCTTTGTTGCTCGAGGCTCCAAATATAGCAAATTGACCAAAAGCATGGAGATTGAAGCTAGAAGATTAAAACCTTGAACCGCTTCACCTAAGTTAGCGTAAAACCAACGTTTTTGGCATAAAAAATGACCGATAAATGCCGGGCCAACGCAATAAGCCATTGCCTTAAAGTAAACAGGGTAAATCTTACTTTGAACCACTGCAAATTGCTGCCTTGGCAATGCTCTGGCCAATACATAACTCGAAACAAACGTAACCCAAATACACATCCCATAAGCCACAGAAAACCCCAATAAATGCATCAAACGCATCACATGACGCAAATTCCCTAAGGAGAATATATAAGTAAATACATCACGAAAGAAATCACGTCCACGTACGAGAATATCTTTCAAATCTTTTTTCCCTTCTTCCGCTTTCTCAGATATTTCTCCTTTCACTTGCTCCATTTTTTGTTCCATTTCATCCTTTTTACTCTTCGTTGTATCAACTACATCCTTCGCTTTTTCTTCAACTTTCTCTGAAGCTTCGGTAACACCTTCTTCAACCTTATCTTTGGTTTTACCAAAAACGGTACTAATTTTTTCTTTACACTTTCCATAAGCATCACAAACAACATCTCTAGCGCTATTTTGTTGATGTTGATTCACATAAGGACTGGAAATCCCTTGACCGATATTTGGAAGAACAGAGGATGCTTCCTCTGCTTTTTCATATAATTTATCTTTCAAATCAGAAACATAACCTGATTTTGAATTCTCATTTGGGATTTGAGTTTGTTGTGGGGAGATTAAAACTTTGGTACCTTGATTTTGATCAAATTCAACAACTAAAACAACATCTTCTTTTTTATTGGGAGTGAGAAATCCAGCTGTAACAAGTGTGGATAATACAAGAGAAATAGCCAAAACATTCATCATCCTTTATTATTTATGTGGAAGGAAAGACAAAAATTTGTGATTTGTTGTATAAAGAATGGAAGATAGTGAGATGAAATAGGAGAAATTGGTTGATTTTTTTAAGGCAAGTTTGAATGTTTCACACGTCAGGGGTGTTAAGCTGGATGAAAAATGTATACGTGTTGGGTCGCATGCGGTTTTCGAATCTACGTGTCCGTTTCTAAATTCACCTCTAAAAAGTAAAAGTATATCAGATGAGGCTCTAACACCTTTGTTTGCCCTATTTAGCTTTTTAACAAAGTATTTTGGAGTTGTAGTATTAGATAAGTATTTGAAAGTTGATTGTGTCAAATTATTATTTAAACTAATTTATTAGAATAGTAATAACTTTTAAAAAAAAAAAAAACTAGAATGAACATATTTACATTAACGTATAAAAAAAAAAATTGGTTTTCCACCCGATATGTTCGGATCCACATTGGAGCCCGACTAAATCTGAATTCGCGTCGAAAAGTTCCGTATTGGAGGATAAAGCACTCCCTAACAAAGGTGACTCCGTGTATAAATATTTGTTTATTTATAAAATTCAACAGGCAAAACTGATAAGCGATCAAATTTAACGAATCATAAAATAAATATGTCATTAGGGGATACAAAACGTCTTTAAAGTTGTCGAAGTTGTGTAATCATATCTAAAACTAATTTTAAATAAGCAAACTTATACTATATATTTAGTCATCATAGCTATGGTACTATAATTATTACTCGCGACTAATATTAACCATATTTTATGTGGGCTGACTTTGAGTTTGTATAATTAGCCACGTTTGTATCATTCGTCATATTTGTATAATTCACAACTAACAATTTTTCGTTTGATTTGTATTTGTATATGACGATGATTTCCTTTTATTTTTTTAGTTTTATCACCATATACATTCAATCTTTTTTATGTAAATATTTTTAAATTTTATATAAACGTGTAGTTTTCAAATTTTGTATAATATAATTTATATAAATGTAATTTGTATAACGGTTTAAAGTTCATATGTTTATGTTTGTATCAATTTGTTATTTCGAGTTTTATCATATTTGTATAATTCTAAACTTTATATTATTCAATTATACAAAACACGCGAATTATACAAACGTACCCGTGAATTATACAAACGAGATGCAAATTATACAAATTGTTCCCTCTCTCGCTCGTCTCTCTCCTCCCTCTCCCAATCTCGCTCGCCAGATATACAAATACATGTATATATACTAGTTACATATATACAATTACCTAACCGATATACATATGCAATTCACCTCTCTCCCACCTTCTGCCCTCTCTCGCTCGCTTATCTCCTCCCTCTCCCAATCTCGCTCGTTATTCTTCTTCATATAACATGTAGCTACAAATCGTAATTAACAAATAATAGTTATGGAGTGTAATTAAATTATTTTTGAGCGGCTATATACGAAAGTTCCCCTGAGATGATTCTATTAAAGAAAATGATGGTAGTTAAGTGAAATTGAAGAGAAGTTGAAGTAAATTTTTTAAAAAAAAAAAAATCCATGGGGATTCGATCTACCATGTTCTACATACTTCTGCATGCTTGCTCACTTCAAACGCGCAAATTTGAACTTGGGCGTCAGGTAAGTTTTATGTACTGCTTTATTATTGCGTTGGTGTCCAAAATATTATATATATTAATATAAAATAAAAATGTAATTTTCCGACAAAGAAACCTGATATCACCGTAACTCGCTCCAGAGTCTAAGCATCAGGAAGAAGTGCAGAGATTTTTTGTTCCATTTTTTGGTTTAGTTTTCCTCGAAAAAAAATCATTAGTAATTCTCCATCTTTTAAATCACAATGAAAATAATAAAGATTTTATTTGTAGTAGGTTCTATTTAAAATTTGTGTACAACCTCCCATTTGTAAAATCACATTAGGTATGTTATTGTTGTTCCAAGTATTCTTTGTTATCAATTTCCTTAGTGAATCATACATGAACAAACTTGCACCTAAGAAGAAGAAATTAAGGTATACTTTTAATCGCGATTAAACGCTAGAAATACATGTATTCTGGAGAGACAGTGGCAATCTTTTCAAACAAGACTCCAGTTGCCTGGGTGAATATTTTGTTATTGCCTGGCAATCATCATAAATTGACTAGTTTCTAACACCAAGCTTAGATTGACAATGTGAGCAAATTTGCATAGCTATGATCTAATGTTCAATCTGAAATAGCAAAGTATCAGCACAACCATTTGTACAAACAACACTGAATTTCACAACACGAAAACGTGGAAGGAATAAACATTTCTAAAGTACTGTCACTTGATAAAAAAATGATTCTCAACATATTCCAAAATACAATGCAGATTATGGCCTTTGAAGTAATAAAAGCAAATGTATAAGTAATATATGTATGCACTACAAAAGTTGCACAAATATTCCACTGTTTTCTCCCATACAACTTTACTAAACATTTCCACCCATTCTAAACCAGAAAATTGGAAATAACAACTAATTTTCTTCCTTCCATCTCTTCTAAAAATAATAATCTTCATTCACATTAGGTAACCCGATTGCTGTGGTATTATCTGGAAATCCACAAGTGACAGGTAGAAACGGATCATGCAAAACTGTGGTGCATTGTTTCATATGCTTTGTTTAAGCACTTAATCACACTTGATATTTCTGTAAATCCTCCTAACAAACAAATTAGAGCCAAGATATCCTACAGCACCTGGAGTTCCAAAGAAATCGAGAAAGAATTAGTTAAGTCCATGACAGGGACGACGTTTTGAGGGGAAGGAAAATAAAAGAAACTCGCCAAATCCTGTATTTGACTTATATAGCTTACCACAGAGGATGCCGAGGCCAAGGCAGAACATCGTAGTGTAGCCAAAGTAAAAGCTGGTCTGGAAGAAACCGGACATCTTAGTCTTTACGTGATAGTAATACATGGCGTAAAGATAAACATAAAGAGCTGTTGAGGCAGCAGAAAAGAATGAAGTCCACCGCCAATGGTAGTTCTCGGCATTCAGCAAGAAATACGTGCCCACAATTGTCACACAAACGGTGACAATGATGAGAATAATAAATACAAGAAGCATAAAACCATAGACATAGTAGACCTGCCAACAACGAAATAAAGGTCAGCCAAAGTACATATGTAAAATACATTGTTTTCGGGAAAAACTTTGCAGCAATATATAAGAAAAGCAATAGGTGAACACTACAGAATCTCCAGTGTGCATATTAAATGCTGTGAGATTGTTGCTAGACAATGCCGCGATTCCTACTTTGAAGAAGTCATTGCAAGTTGTCCTTTTTGTGTTTAAATAATGTGTTCAATAATTTATAGAGAAAGAAAGGAAGGAACTATACCAAAAAACGTAAGCAGACAAATGTTTCAGAATCTCAAGCTACTAGAAAACGATCACCAGAATCTATTGGCAAATGGCATTGACAATTATACAAGTTTGTCTCTATTGCACTATACCTCATTATAAAGTTAGATCACAAGACAAAATCTGGTTTCAAACTTAAGCTTGGGCAATTAGAACGGTTCAATATCCATATCAGAAGTAGCGTCTAATAAGAACACATTGGACAGTCCCGTGAATGCTGTCATGCCCAAAACAATGTTGACATCTAGGTTACCTTTTTTTATTTTTGACCAATAGAAAATTATCTCACATGTTATTCGTAGGTCAAAAGTTTGCTCTCACTCCTCAAACTTGTACATCTAAAAGAAGTCCAATTTCTCTTTAGCACATAAGGTCAATCCAGTATTTTGAAACTTTTCCAGATGAATATCAAGATCTGACAAAAGCGTCAAACTAGAAAACTAATTGTGATGTTAAATAGACTTTTGTGTCTATCAGTGTCAGTTATGTGTTTCCATGTTGTGTCCTCTTGCATTCTGAACAATGTCACATACACATATTCTGCATGTTAGAAACTCGTGTTGGAACCAGAGTAGCTTCACTTTCAACTCACTGATAGCAAGCAAATTAAAGACAGGTGCTTATACTTCTCTGAACAAAATGAAATAAGTAAATGATGATGCTGAAAGATTCTAATAAAGGATGAAATCCTCCAGATTGATCAAGATGAAGTGAAATTAGCCTTACAACAGCTTTTTGGTAGTCAAATAGTTCTTAGAAACTATATATACATGGCACATAAAAATCACAGTGAAGTATATAATCTATTTAGTTCACACAAAAACAGTTCTTAGGCAATAAAAATCGTTTGTATTCAACTAATTCAATGCTCAGATAGTGGAAAACTGACCAGTAAAGCAAATATTCATATAGAACCGTGCTGAAAAGATTGTCAAGTGAAATGGTGCAAGGAAAAATATCTTTTTAAAATGCTATTTCCATTAAGCGAAAAAAAAGGGAGAGAATAATTACCTTGTAGTTCCAGAAGGAAGTGAAGACAAAATACATCTCAATGAAAATGCTCCCAAAGGGAAGAAGACCTCCCATTAGAGAAATTACAGATGGTGTGAGGTACCATTTCTTCTCAGGGATAGGGCGGGGTATGGTCTTAACACGGCAAGGATTGTTTGGCGTACCACTCCAGTTTCTTCCTACAACAGTACCAAGAAGTGCCAGAGGGAATGAAATAAAAGCCCAAATAACAAAAACCACCACCATTGTGCCAAAGGGAATAGCAGCTAAAGATCCATAAAATATAGCAATCGTGTTTAGAATGAACCCAATGCCAAAGCACATAAAGGGGAAAAGTGATGCCGTTAGTATCATTGACTTTATCCACTTTTTACCTGACAAGATTCACAAAAGAAATAAACTTTAATCACTTGATGATTAGAGGGAATCGATAGAAACAACTGAAGGACGTCAACCCCAGAAGGATCACATACCACCATTACGAGAGTACAGGCCACCACTCACATATCCAGCAATGAACGATGTAAGAGCATAACATACAATAAAGGTTGTAGTAATAGCTCCTCTCCTGAGCAATATAAAGTACAGCAGTAAGTTCAATATTAAGAAATAGGGGGTAAATATATCCCTCAGTATCTTATCAAAAAAAATATATAACCCACCGTGTGTGATATGGTTTGACTGGGGACAGCTTTATGATATTAATGTGATTCTCATACTATACAGGTAATAGTATCAGAAAATCTAACTAATATTCAAAAACTTAGTTAGGTGAAAAAATTAATCAAAACTATATTTCTTTAGTTAGAACAGATTTGACTTGTTTAAACTTGGGCTAGTTGTATGACTACATCATTACCCAAAATAGAATAAAATGTCATATCTACATGAGAAGCGCTATAAATGCCAAGTATGGATTAAATAGTCAAAATATTAGACACGAACCAATTGGATTCACTAGGAAATATCCAAATCCATGTGCAGAAACTCAAATAGAAAATGACAGACACGGTATTGATTAGACAAAGATATATATAGAAAAGTTCAGACAAGAGGATAAAGATTAGTAGGTTAAAGTGGGAGCCAGAAAATCCAACTGGTAAATGAACGGGAAATAAACAGTGCATAGAACCACAATCTGCAGATTTAGTACATATAATTAGAAGGACACATACCCTATGTATAACATTCCAATAATAGCAAATATGATCACAAGGAGAACAAGTGTTGTAAGCTGAGCACCAGTGCCAACAACAGCTGAAAGAAGGGCCAAATTTTGTGGAGGTCGGAAAACATCACCATGGACAAGTTTCCAACCAGACTCTTCATTCACATCCCTCTCCTGTACAATTGTTTATTTATAAACCATAAAAAATATGTAACTGACGAATACATGATTCATGAGAAGAAAAAAATATTACCAGACTCTCCAGATCATCATCTTCACGAGCATATTTAGCATAATCATTACGAAGAGTGCGCATCAAAATCATAGACACTAAGCCAGTAAGGAAAATAACCATCATGAACGAATTGAACACAGAGAACCAGTGGATCTGCATAAAGAATAAGATGTTAACAGAGGCTGGCAACAGAAAGAGCAACTCATAGTTACTTGTTTTTATATGCAGCTTTCTCTTTAACTCATTTGTTTCACCAGAAGAACATGAAGTTTCGAAACATAGGTGACAAGTAAGCCCAAAAGGACGTTATCCTAGCAGTTAAATTCTAAACTTTTTTGGGGGCAACAAGCTATTGTCTCTAATCATCAGTAAAGAAAATGTGAACAGTTAACTTGTAGAAACGAGTACGGAATTGTCCACTGGACACATTTTTTTAATAATCAAATTAGTTCCATTTGAGAAAGTTCCAAAAACTAAAGTCATATAAATTGAAGTGGTCATAGCTGATAGAGGATAGAGTCAAGTGGACTAAGACTGCAATCACCATTTCATTCTTCAGTTGATTCTTTCAATAAAAGTAACATAAATGCACAGTGAGGATCGTCAATAGTGATTGGCATGTACCTGATGTTCAAAAAAGGGGTAATCCAAGTATACATCAAACCGCCGTTCATAAGTAATATTTGTCGGAACCCATTTTACAGAGTATGTCATGCCTAAGAGTCTTCCTTCCTCCAGTGGTTTTGGGGTCTCTTGAGTTAGGTTGACATGTATGATCTGTCGAAGTTAAAAGTAACACAATTACGAAAGTTAAGTAGCAGAAGGCTGATAGATGATCACAAGAGTGAAGAATAATAATGCATTACCTGGTCTTTATTGTATTGAATAAGAAAATTCTTGTGTGTGTAGAGCACATGCTTGGTATCTCGGTTTCTATCAGGAAGCACTTCGCCCACAAAACCTGAACTTCCATAACCATAGAGAATTTCAGTAATGTTAAACAGTACTTAATTATCAGAATCAGAAGACAAAAACTAGCTAAGTGCATACCCCATAATGGTAAATCGTCTGATGCAGGAAGCCATATGTATTCATAACCACAAAAAAGAAGATCACAGATACAGTAAAAGGTCAGTAAATTAGCAGGTTGCATCTAGTAGCCATGTGTAAAAGAACATAAAAAAACCATAGAAGGATGTGTTAATATGAAATATACCCATGAAAAATTCAAACCAATATGAACTTTTGATAGCATCCTTAAATTGTGCCACTTTTGCTGCATCCAATACAAGTTCGCAGATTGTGCTTTTCTCCACATCTCCTGTTGAAATAAAATGGAACATGGTGAAAAAAGATGGGCTTTGAGAAATAATAAATTCATTTTTAGTTTTCTTTTAAAAAAGACATACTTTTGAACTTTATGTCAATTCGGCTATCAATAAGTTCATTCCCACCAAGAACCTCGCCAAGGCCACCCCACTTGTGACCACCATCACCAGGATGACAGAACGGAAGGCTGTAATAGTTGTACGTCTCTTGTGGATTATTATAGGGTCCAACCTTATTTACCCAAAGAGTGACAGGTTCATCCGCTTGATACTGCAGCATATAGCAAAAAAGACATCAACACCATCAGACAAACTGAAACCGAAACTAACCAGATATTTTTGTGAAACAAGATCTTCCTACATGTGTATAGAAACACTAAAAAAGACCCTATCGGCTCTTAGAAGATATCTTAATCATTAAGGGGTGGATTGGTAGAGTGTATTAGGAAAAATAATGCATGCATTAACCTTGTGTATTACTAGTACCTTGTTTGGTACTCTTGTCCAACCTATGTATAACTATTACACTCTATAGTATATTAAGGTGCGTATTGCTAATACCATGGATTTCTAGGTATTAGCAATGCAATGGTTTTAATGCATGCATTAGCATGATTAAAGACCCAATTGCCCCTCAAAATCTTTTTTACATCTTTTCTACCATAATAGTGGAGGGTATCTTTGTAAATTAATTTATTTATGTAATGCAGACTATTTTTTTATGCATCAAACCAAACAATGCATAAAAATAATCTAATGTATAACTAATGCAAGCATAACTAATACATGCGTTGCTAATGCAAGCATTACTAATACACTCTATTTAGCATTATTCTTATACACTCGACCAAACGACCCCTAAGTGCATTTGGCTTTTTAATTTTACAACCACTTAATGAGTTTGAATGATTAAGATGGCCTCATTTGTTTTCTTTAAAAATTAAGACGTTTGAATCTGAATAAACATCTATGTGATTAAGATGTCTCTAGATCTGAACACTAAATAATTAATACTATTTGTTTTTCAACATCTAAAATGTGCATAATTTATTTATTAATAAACATAATAACTATGCAACCACTGCCACCATCAATCACCACAATTAGCTATTACAACCAATAGCCACTGTTTACGGTCATCACCACCAACAATCACCACTATATATCGTCAACCACCAAAATCAATTACCACCACCATTAGCTATCACTATCGTCCACCTCAATTTTTTGCTACCACCACCAACTACCACAATCAACAACCACTGGCAATCACAGTTATCAGCTAACTAGCTACAACAACAACACCATCACCGATACAATTTTCAATCAGCACCCATAACCACTAGCCATCACCACCACCAACTGCCATATAATTTTTAAAAAAGTTACTTCTATTGATATAGTACTAAATTAAGTATTTTATTTGAATTTTATATTTATTAACTTTTAAATGAAACAAGTTTTATAAATTCAGTGTCAAGAAAACAAACCGTCTAAATTATTTGGTATTCAAATCTTAATACAACACCTTAATATTCAAATGACTATTCAAATTTAGTCATATAAATCTTAATGTATATCGTAATATTCAAATGTGTATTCAAATTCAGTTGTCTTAATCTTAATAAAAACAAATGAGGTTTCCTGATTAGGGGGGTTGCAGGTGGCCTAGAAGAATAAAATGAACTAGAAGCAGAGTACATGGTGAAACAAGGCACCTTAACAAGCAGTCAGGACTAAATGCGCCAATTTTGTTGCCAATAGGATAGCAATTTGTCTAACCAGCACTTGCTGATACAAAAATGTCCAAGCACTTTTGGCATGTGAGATTTTGTGACGAAATACTTATGTTATATTTTGTACAATCTGGTTATCCATATTGCTTTAGGAAGAACCATCTCATTAGGGTTTACTCCAAGATCGAGGTTGATTAACTCAGCAAAGACAAAAGTACGAACTAGATTGAGAGACCAGGCTCCCAGGGTATCCCTGCTAAATGATATTCAACATTTTTTTATTTTGATAACCATATAATCAACAAGTTGCTCTCAATAGATTCACTGACAAGTGGTTTCGCTCAGAATGATATTCCACATAAGAGATTATGTTTTGAAAACTGATATTCCACATAAGAGATTATGTTTTGAAAACTGATATTCCACATAAGAGATTATGTTTTGAAAACGATCTTGTGTCCCTTCATGTACACGAGTAGAAATCCACTGGAAGATTTGTAGAAACCGGAGTACAATAGTAAACACATGAACAAAAAGCAATAAAAGTATAATCAGGAACCAACACATCATCAATCGGCAAGCAATCTGACAGTAACACTTGATGTCCAAATAAAACCAAAACATTACAATAATCAGGAACCAACCCATTATCGATCCTGAGCAACCTCAGCATTTTAGTGGAAGTGTGGACCAATATAAACCCTATCAGAGACTTCTTTCGTTTCTTTTTTTCTTATTCTTTTTTAATCAGGAACCAACACATCTCTCCTATTGCAGTGACTTTAGCATATTGGTAACACTAAATAGAACCCTAGTATTTCTTCCACTTGAAGGTTTTTCTTTTTCCTATAGACAAGATTCTGTTTAATTGTTAGAATTAGGGTATTTGATCTTATATCATTTGTTCTAATTTATGCATGAATCAAAGTCGGTCTTTTCTAAGTCTCTAATTTCAATCTGTGGTTCTTGTCTTTCCATATTTTAATCACAACCCCCACTTTATCTCAAACTCGTTTGACACTATCTTGCACGCATATAGGTCATACAAAGCATCAGATTTCATGACATGCTTCCTTGCCTAATCCACGTTATAGCTCAAATATCTCATCCACATCACTTCCTCCAAACCACCTGTTTCTTGCCATTGCTAATTTATCAATATCCCGCCAGAATGGATCGCATAAAAGCTACAGCCTTGCCTCTTGGACAGTTACAACTTTCAAATGCCAAAGAATCCTTTGGTGGTACCAATTAGTAACTTTAACTCCTCTATCTCCAAACTTTGCCTCAAGTTCCAAATTTTGGAGACGGTGATAAGATTTTCCAATTCTTATCCCTGGATACTACCCATAATATGATGGATAGTCCACATCATTACTAAACTTCTATTCAGAATAGTTCTCAAATCTCTCCAATCCTACCTGCTCCCAATTTGAATGTACATGAGACTCCGAAGTTGAAGACAACTGATATTGCATCTGATTTGCATGCATTCCTATGATGTCTCCTATTCAATCTACTCCTCAATCTTCATCTCAAACTTCGAACTTACCTTCTGCTTGTCCTATTCACACTTCTAATTCTTTACCTCTAACCAACACTCATATTCAAAGTAATTCTTTCCAACACCATTCCACCTCTACCACTCCACTTGAGACTACTTTCTCAGGTAACCGTCACATGGTTACCCATTCTATGAGAAGGTCACTTATGCCCCCAAATTCTTTCTTCATTGGCCACCTCTACCACCTCCTCTTTGTCTGAACCCTGATCTTTTATGCAATTGTTATGGACCAAGGTGGCAACAAGCTATGATTGATGAGTTCAATGCACTCCTTCAAAATCAAACATAGTCCTTAGTTCCTTAAGCTCATGCCGACATAGTTAGCAACAAGTGGATCTACCATATTAAATATAAAGTTGATGTCCCATTGATAGATTTAATGCTCACCTGGTTGCACAAGGATTTTTCCAACAGCCTGGCATAGACTATGATCAAACATTTACTCCTATCATTAAGCTCAACAAGGTCAGATTGGTTCTCTATGGACTTACAGAATATTTGGCACATGCACCAGTTTGATGTCTCCAATGCATTCTTGCATACTCAATAAGGATGTATACTTGAGGCAACCTAAAAGCTTTGAACACCCAGATTACCCCAATTATGCCTATAAACTAAAACGATCCCTCTATGGTTTGAAGCAATCTCCACGCGCTTGATTAAATCATCTTGCCACATACCTACTTGACATTGGCTTTTAAAGATCCATTCCTGACATAGCATGATTATATTCAGGATTGCTACTGGTATTTTTAGTTCTCACAATTAATATTGATAATCTCCCTATATTTGGTTCCTCTTCAACCTTAATTGGTTATATATTTTTTTGAAGAAGGTAACTTCCTTAATTGGTTATATTATCGCGCGTATCAAGGCAGAATTCTCTATAAAAGACTTAGGTGGCCTACAGAATGTATAGATTTGAATCCCTGGCCTCCCACAAGCAGATGGGTTTAATTCTGCCGCTCAACCAGCACGTCTGACAGCCCCACAAGCAGATGAGTTTAATTCTGCCGCTCAACCAGCACGTCTGACAGCCTTTTTAATAGTATGCATGTAAACACATTAACAGAAAAAAGAAAATAATCATAAAACATCCACTTTGTATGATTCAAATCACTATCCAGCTAGACTTTCAGCATCAGAACATTATTATAATATAAAGCTCAAACTTTTCTTTTAGGGTCCGTTTGGACATCGCGATATGAATTGAAGTTTTGGAGAATTTGGGATTTGAATTGAAGCCATGATCTCAAATCGCAAGTCCAAACATCATTTAAAATCATGACCCCATACCGCATATCCAAATGCAAGCTTAGAAAGCACAAAATCAATACACACTTTGCACCTAAACACATAAAAGCTTAATAAAATGACCATAAAACATTCTTTGTAACCTTCAAAAATCACTACCCAACTACAATTTCAGTGCATCAAAAGTATCATCATACAAACTCTCTAATTTTTTTTCACAAAGCTCGGATTTACACACATAAACAGAAAAAAGAGAAGGATCATAAGTCACACAATACAGGAAATGGAATTACATAAAAGATGTAGTAGAAGCAATTCAAGATCCAAAAATGGAGAATCATTTAAAAAAACAAAAGTGGATCAATTCATTATTCAATAAAAAAGGCAAGATTAATTTACCTTTGCAAGAGATGGGTATGCAAGGAATAGGGAGAAGATGATGAAAATGACGAGATATCGAGCAGGGGAGAGCATTGCTAAACGGATCTGAAAATGAAAAAATGGGTTCTTGAAAACGTATGTATGGGTTTGTTGTACTTGTCTTTGCGTTTCAGATTTTGTGAGCTATTTTCTCTTTCACTCTTCTCTTTGTCTTCTTTAGATCTCAAGTTTCAGACGAGCAATTTGAGAGCTGTAAGACTCGACAAAGCACCAAATCTGAGGTGTTGTCGTTTCAAAGAAACTGTTAACACTTTTCTAAACAAAAAAATTAAGGTAAAAAGGCCAATATAGTTAACCCTCAAACTATTTAGACCAAATATAACCTCATAAAAAATTAAAATAGTATATATACCCTTTAATAAATATTGTTTATACAATTATTGTTTAACAAAGGACGTATATTTGTTCTTTTTGTTAACAAGCTAAATTAAGAAAATCTCAAGACTGATTTTTTAATTTTAGAAAATTTAACTCTTGAGACTGAATCCAATTAAAGAAAAATCTAATTCATTTTTCCGATCCAGTCGATACTACTTTATAACTTAACAGGAGAAAGATTGAGTTCTTCTTATTTGGATGGGTAAGAAAGAAAATAAGCAAGGTAACTTTATAAGTCACGTGGTATTTTTTCGAATTAAAAACTTTATTATTATTGAATTTTATAATTAAAGATACATAAATCTAAAAAAAATGCATTATTTGTTAGACGGCGAATATATGCTGCACCATTTTTTAATGGAAAAAAATTGTATATAATAGCAAACTATTAATTCAAATTAAATTCTATAAACATAGTTTGATTTAATTGTACCCCCATAGCAAACTGTTGTTATTTCGCCTCTCTCCCAGGTGGAATCTCGTTCTCGCTGGCAGTCTCGCTCGCTTCTCTCGCTTTTATACAAACACAAATGCATAAAATGCGTTTGTGTTTGTATAAAGTGAGAAAAAATTGTATATATACATATATTTTCGTTCCCCTCTCTCCCCTCTCCCAGATCTCGCTCGCCATTCTCCTAGATCTCGCTCGCCACTCTCACTCGCCTCTCTCACTTTATACAAACACAAATGTATACATTGTGTTTGTGTTTGTATAAAGCGAGAGAAAATTGTATATACAAATACAAATGTATATATTTTTCTTCCTATACACTTATGATTATACAAATACGATCTTTCCCTACCCAGTTTTCTTTTGTCTTTCTCTATTTCTTGCTTTATACAAACACAGATTATACAATATAATTGATTCTTTTGTATATGTATACCGAAACAGATTATACAATTACTTCTTTTGTATATATGTATAGCGAAATAGTCATAGCAAACATAAAGTTTGTTATAGAACGCAATTATGCAAACTATAACTATAGCATACAAATATGATTTTTGTGTTTGTTATATATGAAAGTTGCTATTTTTAATAAGGGTACATTCTTTCTAAATTTTTAAGTTGAGGAATAGATTTTGCCCCCTTTTCTCAAAAAATAATAGAAGTTCTAAAAATTGTGAAGAGTGATTGAAAAACATGTAATTACAGTAAATTATAAATTATCTTTATACTATCCGAAATTGAATAAAAATGTCTTTTATTAATATTTTAATCTAATAATATTTATATTGTATAATTTGATTCAAGAATATCTTTATTATTAATTAATTAGGTCAAAAAATTTCTTCTCCTAATAAATATATATTTTTATTTGTATTTCTTTCTTTTCTAATAGAAATACCATTTTTAAGAAACTATTTTTAAAAAAAAAATCTCTTCAACTAAGAAAAACGTGAGAAGTAATCTATTTTTCTTCTTAATTTAGTTTTATCAATTAAGCTTATAAAGTTAAGATACATCGATTATAATAGAGGAAATACATAAAATCCCCTTTAAACTTATCCGCAAAACTTACTTTAGCATTATAACTTTACGGACGTTTAAATACCCTCTTAAAGAACTTTCAAGTGAATTAAATATCACCTTATACAATACAAATTTCACGGTTGAGAGGTGATATACATGTGTGCCATGTCATCGCCACCTCAGTGACACGTTAACAACATGTCAGATGGTGAAAAAAAATTGAATTTATTTCTTTTATCTTTTTCCATGTCATTTTTTATATTTAATTTTAACTTTTTTCTTCTTCCATATTATCTTTTGTTCTCATTTCACTATTCACTCATCTTCTTCCTTGTTCCGTCTTCTCCGTTACAATACTAAAATTAAAGTTTCCTAGGGTAGAAAACTAACGCTCACAACAAGATTTCTAATAATTTGACGAATATTGTGTGTAAAACAGAGAAACAAAGTGATACATATTATAGACACATAAATTTTATTAGATTAAATTCATACGAAATTTGAATTAAATCCGTGTTCATTTGGGCTGAATGATTAATTTGGGCTTTACAAATAAATAGTCATTTTATTAAAGGATAACTACATAATCTTTCTTTCCATATTTTCTAAAATTTCCTACCATTTCAAAAATCCCTCTTTTTCTCTTCTTTTCCGGTGTAACAACATGTTCCCGTCGTTATAGAAATGCCAACGGGGGGAAATTTGGGGCCAGAAAACTTTTTCGTAGTATTTGGATTTTCCCAACCTAGTCCAGATTTGGACAAAATCAGAGTCTTTAAGGTGTAGGGAAATCTGATAACAACCGGGTGAGTTAATTATGATTTTGATTACATGAGTAGTTTGATAACTCGTTAAAGCCGTACGACTTTACATAATTGAATTCGGGTGAGTAGAACTCCCAGAATCGATCTTTGTGTAAAGGGTATTTTCTGATCGTCGTTGGTTAGAGGTGTGTTGTGAAATGGGGGTCTTGGAATTCTTTAAATAGCTCAGTGATTTCGTGCAAGCCGCTTTAACGGGATTGGTGTCGCTCTGGCGAGGCCACTGCAACAGGTTGAGGGCCGCTGTGGCAGGTTTGACGCGACTTAAAGTCGTAAACAAACCCTTAAACGACCTTATTTGGCACTTTTCGATTTTTAGATCTAAGGAACGAACCCCAGGCGACTCCTACTCATTTTTCACTATTCTTGAGGCTAAAGATAAGCTTTTCATTACCTGAATCCATTTTTCGATCCGTAGAACGTAATAGAATGGGTGACTATTGATGGGGGAGGGTTTTGTTATAGATTCTATGGTGGAAACAACCCTAATTTGGATAATTGGAATCATGGGTTTGATCTAGGGTTCATAGAATTGTTAGTAATTCGAGTAATTAGTGATTGTTTATTGATTCTCATATTATATTGATTGTTTGTAGACCAAGAACAAGCGGAACGAATCTGGAAAGGGAAGAATCAAGTTTCTTAGGGTTTCAAGCTTGTTTCGAGGTATGTAATGGTTGAGATTCTATGATTGTGTGATATATGTTTGTTCTTGTTTCATTATGATACATGTATGTATATGAATGTTGCATTATTGATCACACTTGTTGTAAATGAGATAGGTGAATGATGGTTACCATGAAATCATGACTTAATTGTATGATCTTAAGGATATACTTGTGATTGTGATTGTGGTGTGGTGAATGGATCGGTGGCCACATTTCGGCATAACTAACTTGGATCAGTTCCCACGTTCCGGCATAATTATGGGATCGGTTGCCACGTTTCAGCATAATCATTGGATTGGGTACCATGTTCCGGTATACTAACTGTTTGGGTTTGAGTTCCATGAAAGGACCAATGATTTGATATAATTGTGTATCTTGAGAAATGTGGACTTGTTCGTTGTTAGTAAATGTTGATAATATTGTATATGTTCGTTATATGCATGTGATTATATTGTTGTGATGTCTTATGTATATTGCACTTAGTGGGATAGCCGCGTGATCCTACCAGTACACTGTGGTTGTGTACTGATACTACACTTGCTCTTATTTTTGTTGAGTACAAGGCATCTTCAAGCGGCTACTGACAGACCTCACTTAGGAGATCAGTGATTGTCGTTCGAATTCAAGGGTGAGCCAATTCTTCCGGGCTGCCATGAGTTCTCTTTCGTCTAGGATAGGAAGTTAATAGGCATTGCTTCTAGTTTCAAACTTTATTTCCTGCTCATTCACCGGTAAGACCTTACCCTTTTCTTCTTTTCAAAACTCTGAACTCAGTGTGAATTGTTTCATGTTATTAAAACTATCATCCATATCATCTAAGATAAAAAATCTGTCAATTCTTGAACCAAGTTTATAATGTATCTTGCAGCTAAATCACCCAAAAAATGGATATTGCTGATGTGATTAAGGTTGATGCTGATATCCATTAGATGGATATGGATTTGGGTATTGAAGACTATGGATATATGGTTACAAATGGGAATAGGGTAAGAATCTTAGAAATTTCAAATTTAAGTGTAAATGAATATATTTGTTGCTCTGTTGCTACCATTTTTCTAGCAAACCTGTTTCAAGATTATTTAGGGTTGTGTACATCTTATCTTCTCCATACCCCACTTATGGAATTACAATATGTATGTTTTTGTTGTTATGTTTAAATGTTTGGTTTGATATAAATGTTATGTGGTTTTCATTTGACTTGTAGGTTGTTTCATCTCATTTCTACACTAACAAGTATATGACTCTGGTGTATAATCAGTATCCCCTAGGTTAGTATCTAAATTTCTTAATTTTATGAACTTCCCCTACTGCTTGTATTAATGCAACTTTTATCAATCTTTCATTCCATTTACAAAATGATTTTGTATGGCTTATCTTGTGTTGTTTTTTATGTAACAGATTCTTGCGTGTCCCACTCTCTTACGGCTGCACTTGGCACTTTGACAGGATTGACTTATGATGTACAATATGCTCCCAAATTCTCGACCCAAGAAATGGTCAATTGCCTTCCAATCAAATGTGGAGGGATTCCTTACGATATAGGTTATGAGTATGTTCTTCTATATGGCCTGCATATGGAGAAAGACTACCCTGATCTGCACCGACATGGCTGTATTTGTGGCTGTACTTGCAGATGTTCTGAGTTACAAGTAAGTTTTATATAAATTATTCCTTTCAAAACACTAATTGAAAATCGTATTAACGTAACACTTTGCCACATATTTTATGTTTTGTGAGTTCCATAATTTTGGTAAAAGTTTACCACTAGTATGCTTGGTTTGAGGAAAAGCGGAGACCTAACTTGATTTTAGAGTCCAATATTTTTTTTTTAAATGGGCAACTTTGTGTATATATATATAGAAACAGATCCTTACAAGAGTTGTAGGACAACCATATTTACACAAGTACTATTTACATTTGTTATCCTATGTCTATAATGAGTCTAAAACATCAAGTATATGACTTCGAGGTAAATTTGATACTATTTATAATAGTTATTTGGCCAGTTATTTTATATTAAACATGCATACACGTTACTCTATGATGTAAAAGAATACAATATTTCTTTAATATATGCTTTTTTATAGTACATTCCACACAATTTTTATATTAGATTTAAGATATATTTGTCTACCTATAATAATTAACATGTTTGTCCACCTGAAAAAGATAATGCAAAAGAAAAAAAAACTCCTAATTCTTTTTAAATGCAAACCAATTTAATTAGTATTATATGTGGTATTAAGTGGTTATTTGACCTTTTGTCTTAGAGATATTGCTACGTGGAATTTACTTCAACATTTATAGTGTGAAGATTTTATCAAGTTATTAAGGCAGTAAATATTTATAAAAATGGTGAAAAAAATGTAAAAATATGATATTATGAAAATGTAACTTTTCATTTAAGATCTTTCCACTTGTAATATGATACATGATTTATCATATAATGATTAATTAAATGATTTATAGTATTATAATTTAGTGTAGGGGCAAAATGGTAACCCAATTTTGCATTTTAAAGCTTCCTATTTTTTATAATACTAGTCTCTAGACATGTGCATTGCACGTGTGTCCCATACAAGTAGTTCATACAAAATAAATCATATTAAAAATGCATGTAATGAATAATAGAATAAAGTGAAAAAAATACAAGCTGAAATAGATGAATAGTCAACTTATATTTGAATGACTTCTTCATTGAATAATAGATGATTAAATATTATTTGAAACTACAAAATTCAACATCTAAATTTAGCTAGCTAGGTAAAATGTTTAATGAATTATATTTTGAGCAACATTTAATGTATTCATATATTACATGATACTCTTCCATAAGTAATGTTCTTGATGCGTATTCCACTTTACTGTTTTGATTACCGATTTCAACGGTTAGAGTAGTTTCATTCATCCACTTATAAATATAATTAGGAAAACATTAAAAAACATGAATCACCAAAATATTATATATGAATACCTATTTATTTTTTTTACCAATTTCAACAAATTTAAGGTATCAAAAATTAAAGTTTCAAATAATTTCAAGCTAAGTAAAGACTCAAAGCTAATGGTAAAGACATGACATTTAAGAGGGCCAAAAGTCAATCTCTAATACT
Organism: Solanum acaule; assembly: GCA_036250505.1. Lineage (NCBI taxonomy): Eukaryota > Viridiplantae > Streptophyta > Magnoliopsida > Solanales > Solanaceae > Solanum > Solanum acaule. The sequence continues at coordinate 32,041 of JAJOOR010001361.1, forward strand.
TCTATGTCAATACATCAGTTTGATTTTAACTCATAAACATGAATATAAGAAACATTAATAATTTATAAAACTTAAAATTTATAAAATAAAATATTATAAACAAGAATAATATATTTTTACGAACACATTCACAGAAAATAATAAAGCTGAAAAATGAACTTACTCATTAAATTTGTATGTTTCCTCTACTGCTTTTCCTAATGGAGAGGGTTGTACATATTTTTGATTTATGAATTCATTTATATAAGTTGATCATTGAGCATAATTTAATGGATTAGATAAGATCATTCATTATCAATTAAATTAGGTAACTAAAAAAAAATCAAAAGTTTCAGTGTTGGAGACGAAAAGCCTTAAACTATGATAAAATGTTCTTTTCAACTTCTAAATAATAGCTTTGTATAGCCATTATTTACCATTTAATATGTGTCTATGAAATCATATACCTCTTCTAATATTTATTATAAACAAATAATTGAGAAAAAATGAATATTAGTGCATATCCTACATTTAAGACGTTCATAATTAAAGTATTGAACCACGATTATCAATACTTTTCACATTCCCTTTCAGGCTTATAAAATGAGGTTGCAGGAATATTAGTGCATATCCTAGATTTAAGACGTCCATAATTGAAGTATTGAACCACGATTATCAATACTTTTCACATTCCCTTTCAAGCTTATAAAATGAAGTTGCAGGAATATTAGTGCATATCCTACATTTAAGACGTCCATAATTAACGTATTGAACCACGATTAGCAATACTTTTCACATTCCCTTTCGGTCTTATAAAATGAGGTTGCAGAAAGTGAAAAGTTCTTTCACATTAAATAGTATGCTGACATTAAGCAATATAAATTTAATAATAGTATGCTATGATAATATTTAATTAATTAAATATTTTATAACATTATAATTTAGTGTAAGGATAAAATGGTAATTCAACTTTATACTTTGGAGCTTCCTACTTTTAATAATATATGAAATGAAATGATATGATGATAACATAAATGTTTAATTGTAAACCATAATTAGATGAAAAATATATGATATATGCATGTAAATTCATTATTAGATATATCATATAATTGAAAATATATATGTATATAATTGCAATTGATTGTCTCAATATCTTTGCAATTCCAGAGTCAAATAAACTCTTCATAAATCGCAGAATCCTTTTTCACCATCATTCAACATGCCATGTAACCCTTCAACAAAAACAATTTTTGTATGCAATGGTCAAGATTAGAGCTTCAGAAATGAATAATAATTTGATGCACCAAAAAATCTTGTATAGCCAGCCACTTACACAATGTTACAACTATACACAACTTGAAAACCCAAAATTGAAAATTGGGGTAGCATTACCGCGTATTTTTACCAAAATTACAAGCCAAGTAGGCAACACAACTGAAATAATCAGTCAGCTCATCCGAAGCAATGTCATCGAGGGAAACCAAAACAACGATCCAGAGAAAAGTGACTGGGAAATTAATAAAACACCTTGACTAGTTTCAAAATGTCATCGAGGAAACCAAAGATGCAAGTCGGGCATCTTCAGCTGCAGTAGAAGGATTTCGAACCGGTGAACTCCCATCTTATATGCATATGTTGTAGTATTTTTTATTTGAAAGGTAAAAGAAAAAAAATTACTACAACATATGGACATATGTTGTAGTATTGCTGACAAGCGTTCCTTAAATTTAAAGGCCCGTCTCAACAACAGGTCAGACATCAAAGTTTGCACACTGCTTCAAGATTTTGATTCACATGACAAACAACATAAATGTTATAATTTTAAAGAAAAATGTAAAAAGCAAGTGTAGGTCAATTCTTCGAAAAGAATTCAAAAACTTGTGTGTCAGTTCTTCAAAGAAAACTCAAAAGCTGCATGGGGAGATGAATATGTAGCCTTAATGATAATAAGTTAATAGCAATAAAAGACATCCCTACAAGATAAATAACTATGTGTATTGTGAACAGATTATGATACTTAGACATGGATAAACAAGTGAAAAATATAATAGTGAAATGCAAAAGAAGTGGAGCAGCAAATAGAAACATGTCACTTTAAGATTAAGATATAATGCACAACTCTGGTATACAGTCTAAATTTCCCAAGGAAAAGTTTTTGATTGAAACTGCTACCCCACATCCTACCCTCCCCAGACCTCACTTGTGGGATTACATTGGGTATGTAGTTGAATAGTATATAGTGGAGGGAGTAAAATGCAAAGATCACATGGAAGTACCTTCAACTGCTGGTGTTGGGAATTGTTAACTCTCTTTGCATATTCAGATAAGAGCTGACCGAGTGCATCAGTGCTAGGGGGCATTGCAGAACCTAGTCCATCCATCCATCCATCCATTATTGCAGTAGACAGAAGCTCAAGCTGACCCGTTGCTCCACCAACTGTGTCATCAGTGACAGACAGAAAGTCGAAGTTCTCGGTAAGCCAATTCCTGATTTGGCGTTGAAGCTCGCCAGCCGGAGTATGTACAGAAAGAGCAGCAAGACCTCTGTTTCCAACCGCAAAACTTTTAGCTTAATGTTATCTCCCTAAGTTTTCCACCACTTACTTGCTGCCTTAGTATGTCCTATATGATTAAATTCCAAGTCACGTAAGCCACTACCAATTGAATGTTAAATAGATATAACATGCACGGATAAAAAGTTAAGAGACAAGAGAGGGAAAAAAATAATAACTAAGTAAATAATAACACAACTCTGTAAAAGAGCTCAAGATGAAGTGTATATTTTTGTTTAACGTTTGGTGTAAAGAAGTTTTTGTACAAGATGTAGAGTCTCTAGTTGTCTCACTGGGTCTTTGTAATTGTCACGAGACTAGCTTTGGTTAATTTTTTGGACTACTTAATATAATATACTTAAATTTGTAACCGTGTTCAAAAAACATACTTACTTCCTTCAACAGATCAAATAGCGAAGTGATAAGAATCGGGTTACTTGAATAAACAAGAAAATAATGCGGTCGCAAAATTATAAACATTAAAGAAAGAAATTGAAAGATATGTGAAATTCAAAAATAAAATATCCAAATAAAGTGCCAATTGATCTTAATATTTAAAATTAGTGGATTAAAACTAATTATGATACTAATAGAGTCGATTCAAGAATCTAGATCAAAAGTGATAAAATTAGAGACAACAATTAGCATAAGACTCTCAATCTTAGACTGAATTAAGCCCCCAAAAAATGTCCCTTCTAGTTCCAGCGTTATATAAAAAGGATGGCAATCTCCGAAAGTGTTTTTTTGTGGGAAACTGCATATAGCAGTGCCTACTGCCTAGTCCCTTTTCTAGTCAAAAACCAAGATAACAACCACTGATACCCAGAAACACAAAGCATATGTATAAACTGGGATACTCTGAAACCTTCAAAAATTGTGAAGAACATAGGAGAAGCACCCATGTAAAACTGTGATTACATCATTAACATCAAACTAGATTAAGTTGCCTTTAACTCCCATATGATTAAACATAAGAGATTCCTGCCATCCCACTTTATCGTTCAATCAATAAGCCAATAAAAATGTAGTAAGAGTATATTAATTAAGTGTAGAACTAGTATGATAAAGTGGAAACAATCTAGAAATCCTGACTAGTAATTGGATGAATTACAGGTAACTTGAACAACTGTGGTCTGTGCAGGAACTTTTCTCATTTGTTGTTCTGATACACAGAAAAGCAATCTGAAGAAAATGCAGAATTCAATTCCTCAATCCCATGCCTCACTTGTGGATGCAGAAGGCAACAGGATATCCAAACACACGCCCACATATTCACCTATGTAGATAAACATCATCACTATGTAACACATTCTGACACTTGTTCTTTACAATTATCAACATTATATATGGCTCAGAATTAACAACAAAAACTACCAAATCAGACCTGTTAATGATTTGAAAGTTTATAGCATCAACATCAACAAAAAGAAGAGCTATGTTGAAGCAAGGTACACCTGAAACACCAAATTTATGAATAATTGATAAATAAATAAATAAGTTGATGATTGAACCAATCTTAACAGTGTCAAATAAGGAAACCCTCAACTACTATCAAAGATATCTTTTTAAAATAAAATGAAAACCACCTACAACATTAAATAACTATGGCAAAATGTCACTACCTATAAACTTACTTTTAACAACTATGGTATTTCAAGTTTTATTTTGAAAGAACTTCAGAGAAAACTTATTCTAGCAACACTTTTACTCCAATTTTTATTTTGAAAAGCCAATATTGCATAGTTTTATATTAACTCCCATGCAGAACATGGGTGAAATACTAGCTATATTACGAGACTTTCTGCTAACTTTTCTATTTCTTTTTAAAGCATACTAATCAGAGTGGAGGTACTGCTGCACCTTAACCACCTAGCACCTATGTTGCTCTTACTCTTCAAAAATGTCAACCGGTCTATGTTGGATCCTCCAAAAGTAGTGTATTTTTGGAGGATCAGCCACCGGTGCCGCAACATTTTTGAAGAGTCCGAGTAACATAGCCTAGCACAAGTAACTGTTTCTTGCAGAGAGGAGTTGTCACATGCAAATAATAAGAAATGGCAAGTGATTCCGCCACCAATGAAATGATCCATTAGAAGTTAAGCAACAATAAAATTCATAGTCACATACCTAGTTGATTTTATTGGAGTGATGTACTTCCAAAATTTGTAGGACCAATAAAAAGTGTCAAAGAGTCTGTTTCCTCAAATGATGATCCTCCTATGATTTTCCGTTTCAGTCATTCCATGGTCACTTACTACCAACTGCAGATGTGTGCAATATATACAAGACAAGGGATTATCAAATTAATGTTTCTTTTGTAGTTACTGCAATTTAATAGCAATTACACTACACAATTTCTTTTGGAAGGAAGAATAACTGTTATAAATGCTCATAATGAAGGAAGATAATAATTATTTTAACATATTTTTGAATAAAAAATGAAGGGAAAAATTGAAATTTATGAGAAAATAGATAAATAGTGAGACTGATCATTGAGACATGCCACATCAGCGAGCTGATATTCAGTTTATAGAAGAGAGGAGTAGGGACTATTTAAAAAAAAAAATAAGAGATGAAATTGTGTTAATATTTTCTTTCGACCTGATAAACTTTATATTATCAAATACTTTAATATTTTTTCAAAACCGCCTTTATTTGGGAATTATGAATTATGAGAAGGTTTGGAAAGAAATAAGAGCAATACATAAATATTGTTTTGATGATTTGTTGCATCTCATCTATTTTTATTCTAAAGTATCAATTGGTATTAAATCTACTTGATCTTTTTTACGTGTATGAAATTTAAACTTTCATAATTTTTGTTCTTTTGTTCCTCCCGTTATATTTTGATTTTCGAGTCTATATGAGGTTATTAGTTTTTTAAATTATTTAACATATAGAATATTGTGTTGGTTTATATTTTGAATTAATTAAAAATAAAATAATTTATGGATGAAAATAAACAAAGAGTTTATAGTTATAAAATATTCCTCAGACAAAAAAAATTCTCTCTGCCTTCTCTCTAGGTTGGTTCCCTTTTCTGATGGATATAGATATTGATAAAAATATTCTGGACACCAAACCACCGCCTAAACCTCCAGACCCTCTAGTGAAAAAAATTAATAATCAATCTTCCCTTTCTTATAAGGATACCCTACTTGATAAACTTAATCGATTCACTTCCCAATAACCCCAAACTACCTGATGGTGATCCCGACATCATTACTCTTACGGAGGCGGATAAACAACAGATGTATGCTCTTTGGGAATCATCCATTATCATTAAGTTGTTGGGTAAGAAAATCCTTCATCAATACTTAGGGGGTCGTTTGGTACAAACATGCATAATGCCTGGATTAGTAATGCAGAGATTAGTTTTTATCAAGTGTTTGGTTCATTGTTTCCCATTTAATCTTATGTTTGGTTTAAAATTCTAGAAAAAGTTTCTTTTCTATTATACCCTTGAGTTATTATGAGATTTTATATTTCATTTAATTTGTCAAATTAAATACTAAAATATATTAAGAAAATTATTATTAAATTTTGAGGTGTGATATGCCACCATAGAGATCCTGGTTAGCACAGTATATTAACCTTAAACTTAACATAGATTTAAGGCTACTTAAATTGTTCAAATACACAAAGCTTATTTTTTTTAAAAAAATAGTTCAAGTGGTCAATCGACGAACTACATTTTAGAAAAAAACCGAAAAAACAAACTCAATATAACAAATCAAACATGGAGAAAAAAATATTAATTTCTGAAATCATCAAATTACATGGAACGAATTTGGAGAATTTAAAAGAATATTTATAAATATTCTCAATAAAAAAGAGCATTAAATTACAAATAAAAAAAAAATAGGAAAAAAGATTTGGGAGATAGTTTAGTCATTTAGGGGTCTTATCCAAGGATTATTAAACCTTGGATTAGTTATCCCTCCCTTTTCTAGAGATAAAATAAGACCTTGTATGTGGTATAACTAATCCGGATTAGATTAAATAAAATAACCAAACAATATTTTTGTTGGACTAAATTTTAATCCATGAATTATTAATACCTCCTATCAAATGGGTCCTTAAACAGAACAATATCCACTCATAGACTTGGGACATGAATATTTCATAGTAAAATTAACACGAAAGGAAAATCAAGAAAAAATTCTCCATAATGGGCCATGGTTTATCAATGGTTACTTTCTCTCTACGCAAAAATGGGTCCCAAATTTTTTGCCAAACACTGCTTCCCAAGCTATCTCAGCTATGTGGCTCCGTCTTCCACAGTTGCTATGACGCAATTATACTGCAAAAGATTGGCAACTCAATTGGCAAATTGCTGAAAGTGGACGCTTGTACAAGTGCAACTCTAAGAGGAAGATATGCAAGACTCTGTGTAGAAATTGCGCTAGACTAGCTAGTCAAATCTCATATACAAACAAGTAATCAAAAACAAGTCATCGAATATGAAGGAAAGGACCTTCTGTGCAAATTCTGCGGTCGGATTGGTCAACATCAAGTCAACCGCCTCAACAACACTCCTAATGATAATCCTAAAATTTCCACAGTAACAACAACGCCAGCTAAGGAAGAATGGCATACTGTTAATTTTGTCAGGAAAAGGTGAAGGTAAGAATTGAAGAAGAAATGTCATTAATGGAGCTGACTTATCCTCACTCCCAGGTGTGTATTTTAGAAACAGGGATGCCAATCCAGGTAATCAAGCAAAAAATCTTATCTCTCCTATTAACTCCTCTGTTTTAATCCCTGAAAAGGGAGAAAAACTAACAATTAATGTGACTAAGTCTGATACTTTTGCTCCTCTTTCCATTGAATCCGCTAATAAATTTTGTCGGTGGAGATGGACTCTGATGAGTCTCACTCAAACACCGTCGCAAATTCTCCCATCGACAGGTGTCAGGGAAAAGTGGCCTATTGCCCATAATGCCACCTTTCAGGGTAACTCCCCCAAATCTATGGGTAAATTCGAAAGTGGTAAAAAGAAAATCACTGGTAATAGCAACTATTCTAATTGGCGAACCCCAAGATACAATTGGACAATTGTACCTTCATGCAATCCCCCCCTATTTCACCCTATCTTGCTCCCTACAATCCCATGCATAATATATCTCATCAATTATTAGAGCAAACTCTTAAGTCTACCTCCCAGTTCAAATGAGCTCCATATTACTGCTTCCTCTAAACAAAACGAAAAAGAAGAGACTTCTGCTACTCACAAAGAATATGAACAACAGCTCCAAGGAGCAATCCACCATTCCCACCGATGCCAAACCCCCCGGTGGTCTATGCTACCCAGGCTCTCCCCCCAAACCAACCCCCGGGTCTCCGGGAACAAGCTGTTTTCTTCTCGATGGACCTCAATGGTCAGGAGTTCATGATAATTCTCCAGAATCCAAACTTTCTCTCCCAACTAATCTCGGAGGGCATGAAGCTGGCGATGGACAATTACCTGAACCACCTATGGATCAACAATATCATGAACCCCCTGGCTCCGGCAGTTGCATCACAACATGCAACAACATTGGGGTCTTCCAACCCACTTCAATCCAATGACAAATTCAAACCTCTCTTTCTTCGCTCCAGTGGAAAGAGCTCCTACCACGGACTCGTTCACCGAAATATCAAACCTAAAAGAAGTAGCCCTTATGCTGTTCCCAGAAATGGAAGACAAGAAATACATTTTTCTATGCCTCCCCTCTCTGAAAAAAATGCTCAATAGACTCGCACACGCAAGTGTACGTGGTCGTTCAAGTATTAAAGTGGCTCTTTTTTAAGAGCCGGATATCATACCCACAGAGACTTCTGATTAGAACAACTCGATTTTCCAATACTTCTAGCTAAGCACAAATGTTATCAAGATTGATTGATTTAATAATTTAAAAGTTAAACAAAAATTATATAAACGCGATTCAATTTCGAAGGTTTCAAACAATGATTGGGTGAAGTCCAAGGTTGCAGCTTTTATCAGGATTCATGCAAGTTATCTTGTTAAACGGATATTCATCAACCATCGAATCAATGATCACAAGGTTAAATATATGATTATGGTCTCCCGATCTCTAATCGCCTACGATAAATCGCAACCTAACTACATCGTTGAGCGGGGATAGGTTGGATCAATTACCGAGCATTATGATTTCTTCCTGTATAATGACCAAGCAAGGTTTCTAGGTATATCCCTATCCTAGATACAAATTAATTCTAATTCTTAAGAGAAAATCATGCTCCTCATGCCCCCACGTTCTATCCTCTTATTCCTCTCCCGAGTTCAATTCGGACAATATGTTTATTTCAATGGTGATCAGGCACGAAATACGGAAAAAAAAAACATAAGGAAGATTCATATGATAGTTAATGGCAATCCGTATAAACTCAATAAGTTACAATCATCCTATAGCAACAATCCTAGAACTAGGGAAATTAGCTACTCATAATAGTAATTTCGATCAAGCAACAATTTAATATCATAAATAGATCGAAATAGAAGAGTTCCAAGAAAGAACCCTAAAAACTGATGAAATAGCTCTCCAAATCGTTCTTGAAAACCCAGAATGCATATATGCGTGAAGATTTAATCATTAAGATTGTTAGTTTTCAATATCCGAATATGTATAATTTATTTTTTGTTAAAAAAAAAAAGAATTAAGCACTATATCAATAAAAGTTATAATCCAAACTCAAGATAACTTCTTCCAAAAAATCGTTTCAAGAATAAGATTATAACCCACCCAAAAAAAAAAAACTATTTATTTGTTTTCTCAAACATTTTTTTCTCAAGAAACAATGATAACATCTTCCAAAGAAGTTTTGACAACAAACGAATTGTAACAAGAAGAGTTCTTCATAAATATCAATTCACCCAAGAATATTGTATATATTAAAAATATTAAATAAATACTTGTAAAAGATTATGAAAACTTACTTATTCAAAAGAAAAAAAATGGTATTTGGTTGGAAAAGAGAGGAAGAAACTCGAAACTTGTCCAGAAGAGAAGCAAGGAAGAAGATATTCTTTTGATGAAAGAACGCTTATTATTTTAATAGAGGCTGAATGGTATTCAGAGATCTGATTCATTCAGTTAACTGTAGTTACTTAAGGTCAAGTTGTAGACGGGAAAGGCCCACAGTTCTAATAGGTTTTCACATGAGCTTTCCACGGCAAAGCAAGTCTACAAGCCACTGCAGTGATGTTATATGTCTGATTTCTTTCTCGTATTGAGATCTTAGAATGTTATACGCACCCCCTGCAAGGTTACTTTAGATAGTGGTATTCTCAATATAAGACTCGTTAGACCCATTAAAAGGTGTTTTTTTTTTAAAAAAAAGAAGCAAATGGACTTAATAGGCTAAACCGCAATCATTCAAATTCAGACTTAAAAACCAAACACATTTAACGGGCTGAATTTGAATGATTAAGATGCAGACCTTCGTTAAGTGCAAACAAATGAGGCAGACTCTGTCACAAATCTGATTCATTTGGACTTTTTTAGACCCATTAAAAAAAAATTTAGTTGAAAAAACAAAAGCACTTAATGGCCTAATGTCTGAACCATTCAAATTCAGACATCCATTAAGTGCAAACAAATTAGGCCTTAGTAGTCTATAATGCCTACCAATATATAATGTTTGTACTTATGCTACTCTTGCACTTTCCTTTTGAGTACAGATTGTGATCCAGAATCATCCACCCAACCTCATATTTAACGCAGCTACAAGACTAAGGGTGAGCTATTACTATTCATGCTGCCACAGGTCATCTGATAATCGATGATTACTTTCCTCGGACATTGTTATTTACTTATCTAGTTTAATGACTATTCTTTGACACTTTAGTTAGAATCTTGTCAATGACTATCGAATTTTAGAGATGTAATAGTTTAAACTTCCACACTACTTATCTATTATAGTTGCAACTATTATTTCTTCCTTTAACGCTTTAGATAATATGATTAATTACCTAGTTATAACATGTTTTAGTTAGTAAGATATGGTTAGCCCACCAAAAGTTAGTGTGAGTGCCGATGGATGCTGAGGGTGTGCTCAAACAAACCCAGTTTGAAATCTTCAATGGAGAAATGTGGTATAACATTATACTCAAGAGGCCATGGATTCATGCCATGAAAAATGTGTCTTTCACATACCATCAAGTAAAGAAATTTCCAAGGCCAAATTGCAACACTAATACCGATGGATGCCACCCCTTTTCCTTTTTACCAGCAATATACTACATACAAACATTACTACACTAATACGCAAGTTATGTGTCATAATGTGAACTTTTGAATAGCAACTATTACAAAATTAGTTGCTAAAGGAAAGTAGAGGGTCTTTTCATGAGAAGAAATAACCTTGATAATGAGGAATGAAATACATAGGATAGCATAATTTGATACAACATTTTTAATAGTCATGTTAGAGATAGAGAAAATTGTACCATAAAATTCTTAACAAAATAAGCTGCATATATATCTCTAACAGCTTAATTTACCCTTACAAATGGTAACAAGAGAAAAATCAGAGGTGCTAATACATACTTTCTCAACTACAGCCTTGCTTTTAAAAATAATCAGTATTAATGGCCTCCTCATAGCAACTCTATGGCAGCTTTTCTGAACGTCGCAGCAAATTGAAAATGGTGACAAAATCACTCTTCTGATCCTTTGAGCTCAACCATAATATTCATTTGTCCTCTACAACAGTATTCAAACTTCAGAAATCTTAATTTTATTTTCTTTAATCACAGAGACAGGTGTTTAAAGATTTCAACATGACTACTGAAAGTGGCCCTTTTATGTTTTTAGTTAATGTCAGTATTGTGGTGAGAGGTTTAAGCATGACCTCAACCTGTATATTAACAATATGACAACATGTTCTCTCTCAAACACCTAATATCTAAATCAAAAATATTCTTCTTAATTTTGATTCTGGAGTTCATTGATCCACCACTATACACTTGGGTTGGGTGACGGACAACAATCATCACAGTTCCCCAAGAATGGACAGATTCATTTCCACAGCATAATGGAATGAAGAGTTTAGATACATCAAGTAATCTGCACTTCTCAGGATTGCCTCCAGGCAGAATGCTAAGGGGTAAATATAGATCGTACTTCAAATTTAAAAGTAGGTGGTTGGACATTGAAGGTTTTAAAGAGAAAATAAAAGAATGATGGGACTCCTTTATGGTGGCAGGTAAGGCTGATTTTACTCCAAAAGAAACTGAATTCTTTAAAGCATATAAGGTCGAGTGTGATACCAACAACTTTGGCAGTCTAGACAGAAGAAATCAAGAGTTACGAACGAAATGCTTCAGTAGGATAAAATTACAGGAACAACTTACTAAAGAGGATTTGATCCGAAATGTTAATGTATTGATGGAAATTGAAGATGTAAATAAATGTGAGGAGATAGTATGGAGACAGATCTAGGAATCTTCAGCTGAAATAAGGTGTGACAAAGACACTAAGGGGTCGTTGTAGAGTGTATAAGAATAATACAAAATATAGTGTATTAGTAATACTTGTATCAGTTATGCTTGCATTAGTGATGATGAGATTTTTTATGCAATGTTTGGTTTGGTGTACTAAAAATACTATACATTGCATAATTTATTTTTAAAAAAATATTTGTTTACAAAAATACCCTCCACAAATATAGTTTTAAGGATGTAAAAAATATTTTGAGGGACAATTGTGTCTTTAATAATGCTAATGCATGCATTAGAATCCATTGCATTACTAAAGCTTAGAAATCCATGGTATTAGTAATACAATCTTCAATACACAATAGAGTATATTACTAATACAAGCATCAGTTATGCATAGGTTAGAAAAGCGTACCAACAAGGTACTAGTAACACACCAAGCTAATGCAAGCATTATTTTCTCCAATACACTCTACCAAACGACCCTTAAGTTATTCCAAACAATGACTAATGCTATCACAGATACAATATGATTGATAAGTTGGATATTAATGGAGAAACAGAGGAAGATCCAGAGGCCATCAGAAGACGACGTTCTATCAGAACTTGTAGACTGAGAATGAAAAATAGAGACCAAGGTTCAACATGAACGAATGCATGTCCAAACAATCAGTAAAGAGGAAGACAGCTAATTAGAAGGTCCTTTCGAGGAATAGGAAGTAGCAGACCATTAAAATCTGTGCAAATGATAAAGCCTGGGCTTTTGCAGTTACATTAGTTTCTATCGAACATGCTGGCCAATCAAAACATCATGAAGGCAGTGAAGTACTTTCACAGACAAGGTACTTTTGAAATGACCATAAACACCAAGTTGCATATCGAAAAAAACGTATGATTGTGTGAATTTGGGATTTCCTAATCAATGTTCTAAATGATATGGAATTCAGTAGGAAATGCCTTAAATGGATGTTCTTCTGTATCAGCACGGTCAGATACTCAATTTTGATTAATGGTTTTCTTGTGGGCTTCAGATGAGGATGTTGAGATGGATGTGCGGGCATACTAGGAGAGAAAAGATTAAGAATGAGGTTATTCAGGAGAAGGTAGGAGTCTGTGGCAGACAAGATGAGGGAAGTGAGACTGAGATGATTTGGGCATGTGTAAAGGAGGTGTGCGATGCCCCAGTGAGGAGGTGCAGGAGACTGGCTGTAGGAGGTACCTAGAGAGGTATGAGGTAGGCCGAAGAAGTATTGGGGAGAGGTGATTACATAGGATATAGCGCAACTTCATATTACCAAGGACATGACTCTAAATAGGAAGTCGTGTATTAGGGTAGAAGGTTAGTAGGGGTGAAGTGTTGTCTTGTTGTGCATAGGTTTAGACTTGTTAGTACCTGTCGTAGTGCTAGTCGTACCCTTGTAGTTCTTGCCATATGCCGTGTATTGTGTTTGGATTATCACACTATTTTGTTGTTGTTATTGTTCCTTTCCGGTAGACTTTGCACAGCTTTTTCTTATTAACGGCTATGCTTTGTTCATTGTTTTCTACTTATTTTACTTGGGTTTGATACACTTGAGCTGAGGGTCTTTCGGAAAAAACCTTTCTACCTTCTCGAGGTAGTGGTAAGGTTTGCGTACACTCTACCCTCCCAGACCCCAATTAGTGTGATTTCACTGGGTAATATGTTGTTGGTTTTCTTGTGAGCTTCTTTCCTTCACAAATAGGCCTTAAGGTAGATGATCCTCTTATCTCTCTTTCTGGTTGTACTGATTATGGAAGGATTTAACAGAATGCAAAGGATAGATAGCCAGTCATAGTGGATGGATAAGAGGCTTTAAAGTGGCTAGCATTGGGTTCAACAATACGGAAATACCCTACTTTTTACATCATGATAATACACTAGTTTTTTATTCTATTGTGGAGCACATAAGGCATTTAACGTTCACTATTAACTATATTTGAAGACTTACTCTGGACAAAAAGTAAAATGGAGGAAGAGTATTATGGTCTCTGTGAATCAAATGCCCAATATTTCAATACTTCCTAACATACAAGAATGTCAAGTTGGAAGCTGACTAACTAGAAACTTAAGGCATTTAGGTGAGAAGAAAATTGGCAAGGGGTGATAGCAAGATGGGAAAGAAGATTGGCAAGATTATGATAGTCACTATTCCTGTTACCAGCTAGTGTAGAGAAAAGATTAGATGTCCTATGAAGAAACTCTCTCTGTCATATGGAGCTCTATTACTATTGGCCAGAAAAAAAGATTGGTGATCAAGAATCTGAGGCAGCTAATAGCAGCCTTTTGATGAAATGGCAATTGAGCTACAATAATAGAAGAACAAGCACTAGCCAGAGAAGTTATCACTAATCTGGGGGAAGAACATTTTGAGGCTAGGGGTAGCAGAGGGGGATTCTGATCATGTGGGATAAAAGGGAGTGGGCAGGGCAACTGGTGGAGGTGGTTGGTCAATTGATCTCTTGTTATTTTTTAATTTTTTTGGTATAAAACAGGATCTAACCTGGTACATCACTGTTGTGTATGCAGATTGCAACAGGGTGACAAGAAGAGAGTTGTGGAGTGAGCTAGCAGTTACTAGAAGCAGATGTGAGGGAACATGGGCGGTGTGTGGGGAGTTTAATGTCACCAGGTTTGTAGCAGAGAGAGTAAATTGTCATAGAATCTCAGGGGCAATGTTTGAATTCTCTAAGAGCATAGACTTGGAACTGGTAGATCCTCCTTCATTTGGAGGACCATTTACATGAAGGAGGGGGCAAATCACAACAGTGCATCTAGGATTGACAGGTTCCTCTATTCAGCAGATTGGGAGGACAACTTTCTTCAAGTCAAGCAAATTTTTGTGCAATGAAACTAGGGAGACAAATAACCATCTTTTTTTGCATTGCAAATTCACTGCCCAATAGTGGAATATGGACAATGCATGAGCATACAACGGACCTGATGAGCTGTTGGATTTGAAGAGGGGGAAGCAAGAACCAGAGTGGTGGAGGATAATACATTCATGCATTTGGTGGACAATATGGAAAGAGAGGAATGAAAGATATTTCAAAAATAAGATTAAGTCCATCCATGAAGTCAAATGGAATAGCTTAGTGACTTTACTGTCTGGTGTAAAGAAAATTGCATTGAGGAAATAGAAGTGTTGAATGATCTCCTAGGAGCACTGTAAAGCTAGATCTTACTACATTGTAACTTTTTTTGAGGGTGGCCAGCAGTCCCTAATTGCTGAGGAATACAAGAGTACTAATTATCAAAAAAAAAGAAAAAAGAAGAGAAGTTATCACTATTCTCCATATGGGGTGGGAGTATAGAGGAATGTCAAAAATTTGTAGCCCTCTTTTATCACATATTGATATTAAAGTGGGTAATGGTAGGAGGGTATCCTTTGGAATGACAACTGATTAAGGCATGGTCTCTTGAAAGAACAGTTCCCCTTACATACTCAACAATGTACAACAGCTAGAGACTACTTTGGGCTCCTACAAAGAACTTGGCTGGAACTTCAACTTTTGAAGAAGGTAATGACTAGAACATAGGCCGGGGTGCAGAATTTTTGAAAGCACTAGAGCATTTTTAAGGTTTAAACAACTATGAAGATAAAGTAAAATTTGCGTTTCAGGATGTCCCTCTATGCCTCTCTTACCTCAGATGATCAACAAGCACTCTCGACTTAGAAACAAAGGATGAAAGGAGGACAAACTATCAAAAGTTACATGTTTCTCTTGACTAGTAGCCAAAGAATCATGCTTGCCACATGAGAATTGTAGAAAAGGCGCTTCCGCCTTTTGTTCCAGATGATACTTGTGTGGCGGTAAACTAGAGATAGTAAGGGTGTGCTCGGTATGGACGAAAATATTTGCCAATTATCCAATGTTTGGTTGGTGAATATTTTTGGATGATATTTTTTCTAGGAAAACTAGTTCCTTAAAATTGAGGAAAATGACTTCCCTAGTGGAAGTAAGGAAAAGAAGTTCCACAAGTAGCATTCCACATAGGTTGTGTCCACCCCACCCTCCAACACACCTCATCTTCACCCCCACTCCCTGTAACCCCCCCATCATCACCACCCCACGCCCACCCCCACCCTCACCACCCCACCCCCACATAGAGGAATGCAATATGCTTTCAAGACAGAGTCATCTCTCTGCTGAATATCAAGATTAAGCCAAACATGTTTCACATTTTTATGTAAAAAGGGAAATGTAAATGAAGTTGAATCATTGGAAGATCTCCCAATGAAGTTGAATCATTGGAAGATCTCGGAGGGACTAATGATTTTTTTTTTTTTTTTTTTGATAACCGAGAAATCCGTTTGTGACCTGCCCTTTGGACCAATCACAGCCTTCTAAACTCGGTGGATAATGGACCCGCCCCTCTACCCTTCTCCACTTAAATACCGGGCTTCGCTTTGCATGGTGTGGGGCTTGAACCTGTGACCTAAGCCACAAATCCTCCACCTTTTGCCACTTGAGCTAGGCCTTGGGGGCGGGACTAATGATTTTTACTATGTAATACCCTCTATAATTGCAGAACCTTTGAGCTAAAGCAATAACATACCTTTTCAACAAGGAAAAGAAAAGAAATGGAGATACTGTGCAGGGTTTGTGGCACAGACAGCCTAGTTTGCTACACTACCATGACTGCTTTGAGACTACAAAAATGGAAAATGTCAAGTAATTTCCAGTTAGGAAAAAAGTATATATCATATAGATTAAGGGTCAGTCATGCTAGAATGCTTAAACATACAAGTTGATTCGTGAAGTATTTCAGAGGATACTTTAGGTTCTCTTTTACTTATATACTCATGATGGTACCCATTCTCCCAGGACAAGTACATCACTAAGACTCTTAAGAGTCAATCGACACCTTTAAGAGTTGTCAACAATAGGTACCTACTGCATGTAGAGCATCATGCCCAGTTGCTCACACTTGACCAGGGTTGATAGAAGGTGCTCTTTCAAAATATAATGAAGATAGTAGACCCACTTACCTAGACAAGACAACAAAAGAAAATCTTCAAGCCAAAATTAGGTTGACAAGCAATATTGCCCTATCACAAAGATATCAGATAAAGAAACTTCAGTTTCCTGATTGAGATAACCATTCAAATATCAATGTCATATACATCGTCTGATTTCTATACTACTTGTCATTAAACAAGAATCATCAGTTGAATAGAAAATGAAACTGATATCAATTTCTAGTTTTTGTCACTCCGTAATTTTTTGAAAAGTCATTGTGCATCAATAGATATCCAGCAATTAAAAGTAAACAAGCAGTAATATGCTTGACAAGAGCATGAAAAAGAATCTAAGATATTTTCAAGGAACTGAATAAACCTCATTGCTCTGCAACCATTGTCTCCACCGTAAGATCTCTTTAGCTTCTACTTTTCATGTATAAATCATACATCTTGGGCATCTTTTCCCTGAAAGGAAGTACACATTTCTTTTGAAAATCTGATTCAGAAAATGACACAGCAGTGTAAAGACATAGACTCCCTTTTAGCAGCTGGTTTTCTTTAAGAAATTTCAAGATTTCATTCCTTGGCAGGATCCTCTTCTCCAAGCTAAACTTTAAAAGCGGTGCACGAGAAGCCAGATAATTAGGTTCATACCCCAACTCGTTCATGAAAAACTTCAATGTAGTCCTTATCTTAGCCTCTGATGAGGCCAAACAGTAAGGAAGCTTTTGCACCATTCGGCAGATATCAGAATCAGACCATCCAAAACTGCGAAAAATATCTAATTTCCTTTCTAATTTAGATTCGTCAAGGAACACAAGTACTTCAACGCCATGAAGAAACATCCCTGAACTGAGAGGCATATGAAAATCCTTTACTAGTCGATGTACTGCTCTCTCAAACCACTCAGGACTATTGAGCAGAAACCTAGGATGCCTGTGAAAAGCCTTGAGAATATGAGGCGTTGAAAAGCCAAAATTTTGCAACAATGATATATTGGGTGGCATAACTTTAGGAAGATTGTAGGAAAGCAACCTAGGCTCTTTTATAAGAATCATAGCTACATGATGATGAGTAGGCAATAAATCTCTTAGATAAACAAGATTAGGCTGTATAATAGTATCTAAACCTCTTGTCAAAAAATTGCTTCTTGTCATAAATGTAGCAAGTTGAGATACAGATAAGCCAAGTCCTTGTAAAACCTTAATCTTGGGTTTGAGGTTTTCATCAACACGACAAAACAACAATTGAGGAGAAGAAGAAACAAGGGTTTTGATCTGTGATTTGTTCATACCCATTTCATCAAGGAGATCAAATAACAAATGCGGGTCATAGTGTCTGTGTTTCGAACGAGATAGCTTGGCGCTTGTAGAAATGGCTTCTTTTGTTGAGAAGTCAAGTGAGTTTACCAGGAACTCCGCCAATACATTAGCAGGTGCCGCCGCTGCTGCAACTGTGGAATAAAGGCAGGAAAATAGATGCTTTTGTGCGCCATTGCAACTAATTCTAAACATCAAAACAAGCGATCTAGTTATTTGTCGGCGGTATTCTTACTTCCCCTCCGCAGTAGAATGTAGATGACACTTTAGATTAGGGCCGGGGGGGTGTTCAGTTCAGTTCAGTTTGTAAAATTGATTTTCCGTTTGCGGTTTGGTGAAAAATGTTACTCCCTCTATCCCATTTTATATGAGGTATTTTGACTCGGCACGAAGTTTAAGAAAGAAAGGAAGACTTTTAAAACTTGTGATTCAAAATGAATGATAGAAATTTGTGTGGCTGTAAATCATTTCATTAAGGATAAAATACACATTTTATAGCTAAATTGTTACTTAAAATAGAAATGTGTCATTCTTTTTGGGACTGACTAAAAAGGAAAGTAAATTAATTGGGACAGAGGGAGTACTACTGATTGAAATGAGTTTGGGGTTCAATATAGAGTCAGTCTCGAAAGCGACTAGTAATTATGATTGGTGTAATTACGAGGGTAGCACTTCAATCATATAATCTAGTATTATATTGTTGTGTTTTTTGTTTGTCAATAATTACAAATTATTGTTTGGTTATACCATTGCAATCATATTATTATATTAAATTTTAAGAATAAAAATTAATTATCTAAAATTAAAAATTTATATTAGACCATTAAGAGACCTTATAAATGATATTGAATTAAACATTTAAGATATATATTATCTTTTAAAAATACATTAATCAGCAAATATATGTTCTTAACTAATATTATGAAAAATATAATTGATTTATGTTTTTCAAATTAGTATATATTAAGTAAATTAATAATAAAAATTAAAGTACAAGATCTCTATGACCATCATAAAATACATATTTACAAAAAGATTAATACTATAAATATATTGTTATAAATTATAAAAAAAAATTGACAAAAAGATAATCTATCAAGTCTAACAAAAAAAGTAATGACTTGCAATATAAATATCAAGTTGATACTACTAAAACAAATAAAATGAATATAACATAAGATCTAAATCCCAAAAGAAATTTAGTACTACTCTTACGTCATTTCAACATAACGTACATAAATGTGATTTAAAGAAATGAAAATGTAAATCTATAACTTTATTTAACAATTAATTTTCCCTCAATTTCAAAATTATAATATTAACAAAATCATGCTAATGATAAAAAAAATAAAAATAGAATAAATAAATAAAATATATAATACGAAAAATCTCATGAAATCATGAGAAGTAAAGGTTGAGAATGAGAAGGAAATGAAACATAAATAATAAAAAATAAAAAATATATTTTAAGAATAATAAAAATAAAAAATAATTTAAAATAATAGAACTACAAAAAATAAAAACAAAAAGAAGAAATTAAAAAGTAATCAACTTGTACCATGTAATTACTAACAATTCACAACTCCTCCTTGTGAATTGGAGAGTGTAATTATCTCTTCCAATTACACTCAATTACTCGTTGCTGACCAAGTAGCTACATGGCTAATCAAAGGGATCAAACAGTGTAATTACACTCAATTACACCAAACCTAATTACCAAGGTGATTTTCTAAACATGCCCTATAAATGTGGCTTCTAGTGATTGGATTCGATTTAATTGGGTGTATTCTAAGTAAAAATGTATTTCTAATTTGTTTTTGTATTCCAAAATGTATTATATTCAAGATTCAATTTGGATCACATCATCTAAATTGTATTCTAAATAATTTTGTATTTCAATCATCCAATACACAAATTCATGATCATTCAACCATTCAATATTTATATCCAAAACAAATTGTATTCTAAGAAAAAATATATTTCTAAATTGAATTGTATTCGAAAGCGTATTATGTTCAATGTACGATATGACTCACATCATGTAAATTGTAGGGGTGTGCAAAAATCGAACTGATCGATAAATCAAACCGAAAAAAATATTATTGGGTTATTGATATTGGGTTAACAAATTTTAATAGATTTATAAAAAGAAATTATTGGATTATCGGTTTGATTTCAATTTTGGGTTATTGGGTAAACCGATAACCCATTAAGATGATAATAATTTACCACTTTACCCTTCATATATATTAAATATTAATAATTTAATATAACTAGACACTATATGAATACTCTACACTACAATCTACACATTTCACAACATTTCTAATTCTGATCAGAAATTTCATATTATGTTTTGATTGTAACATGTGTACTACATCTGCTCTTATTGAAACTATTTATCATTATCTTTCTTTTTTGGTAAGGATGATAATATTATTAGAGGCTAAACTGGCATTGGAGGCATGCTCCAATTAGAGTACGTTATCTCATTTCTGGCCATCATTTGGCTATTTAACAATATATTGTTCATAGGGATCCTTCTTATACTACCTATCCCTATTACATCAGATTCCAAAATACTAGATACGTATGCTGGGGGGCGGGCTCGAGCTTTTCAATTAGTTCAAAAGTGGGAGCTTTTGCACCTTCCTCGCCAACATGTCCGCCATTCTATTTTACTCCCTGAATACGTGCCTAAGCTTGGCTCTGTCCAGCTTCATAAGCAAGTACCTGCATGCAGAGATTATATTGTTAAACATACGCGTATTCTCAACAATCATCCTTACGTCTTGTTCGCAATCAGTGTCAATTTCTAGGGGTAGTAGGTTGTCCCTTTCGGCGATCCTAATCCCATAGAGGATCGCAAACAACTCATTTTGTACTATTGACATGAGGGCGCATGCTTTTGAGTAGCCTTTCAGCCATTTCCCATTATGGTCCCTGAATAGGCTACCTAGCCCACCCCTTCCAGCATTAGCATGTGTTGCACCATTAGTGTTTAGCTTGAAGGAGTTTATGGTTGGGGGACACCATTTGATGCAAATGGGAACTCTTCCCAATTTGGGGTGGTTGGCTTTACTCCCTATAAAGTGGTACTTCATTGCTTGATTGATGATGTTATCAGTCAGGACATGCTCCTTTTATTGTTAAAATGGTTGTTATTCTTGTTTTTCCAAAGGCTCCAAAGGCAAAAGGGGATGATCATACCCCTAGTGATCCACTTATTGAAGCTCTTGTGCTTTATGGCTTGCCAAGTTTCCAACCAGTTGTCAAGGTGAAGGCTAAGTTAAAACTGGCCAACGTGAGGCTGTAGTTTGCCATTTTATGCCAAAAGGTAGTGGCCATATGGAAATGGAAGAAGATGTGGTTGATATCTTCTTAGCCATTATCACAATTATTGTAGGTTGGGTTAACATTAAGCCTAATGTTGTGAAGGTATTTAGCAGTAGGAAGACGCCTATGGTTTATGAGCCAGATGAAAGTCTTAATCTTATTAGGGACTTCCAGTTTCCACATCCAAGAAAGGTCATTGTTAGAACCTTAACCAATATCTCGGTCAGTGGGTGAGTTGATGAGGTCGTAAGCACTTCTACTTGAGAACCTCTCATTGTTGGTCAAGTTCCAGATTCTAATATCATCCTTGGTGATGGAGTTTGGGATGAGACTATCCTTTACAAAGCTGAAAATGTTATCCGAAAGGCTTATGGAAAGGTCGTTGAGGTTCCAAGCACCATTATGAATGAAGGAGGCGATAGTAGTGCTTTAGTCCTGTCTACTCAAGGGTCCAGCAACATGATGCCTAATGGCTCCCAACCCAGGAATCCAGTTATCTTCAAAGAAGTTTACTTTCCTGCCATTGTTGACAATTCAGCTAGATCCCTATTTACAATACTCTCAGCCACTCCGAATTCTCTTCCAGGTCCTGGCAGTGATGTTTCTAGTAAGGGCATTGTTCCTGTTGTGGCAGTGCTTGTAGTAGAGTACCTTCATCCAAAGGGGTGAGGGACTTTTATATAGCCTACATGCTAGGCTTGTAAGATAGACTTTGTTCCTAATCTCATATTTTTGGATTCCCAACCCCCTTCTTCCTTTCTTTTGGTGATGGTGTCCCAGCCTACAAGGTGGATTTTCTTTTTAGCCATAGTGGTGCCCAAAACAAAGTGCCTCTGGATACGATTGTTGGCATTCAGAGTTCTGGTTGAGATTTGTATGTATTGCATTACATGGGAGCTGGGGATACTGCTAAGAGAGGATTTTGCTAGCACAGTTCTGTCAGTTTATGTTGAGAAAATTAGTCTTCCAACCTTGCAACTTAGCATTCATGTTGTCAATGATGAATTGGAAGTCACTATGTTGGGTCTGGAGTGAAAAATGGGAAAGCCAAGGTATTTTCCAAAGGAGTTGTTGGCTTTGATGTTGAGCAGATTAGATCATTCATTTTTGGAGTCAGGAGTACAATTTTGGGAGAAAACGACCTTGGAATTACTGAGACTAAGCTTTTGCCTAGAGGCTTTGCAGAAGGTCTCCAAAATAGTATTAATGACAAGAAAGCTCTTAGGGTTGGCTCTAGAGAAGAGATTCAAGTCGTCTGCGAAGAAGATGTGGGAGATTTTTGGCCCAAAAGTGGATATGCCTATGGATTTCCAAAGATTGGCTCGTACAACATCATCTATCATCCTAGAAAGTTTTTCCATACAAATGATGAAGATATAGGGGGAGATGGGGTCCCTTGTCTGATTCCCCTCGAGGGGGTGAAGTAGTCACTAATGACTCCATTGACAATGACAACAATAGAGGAGGAGAAGATGCAGGACATGATGAGATTGGTGAGCTTGGGGGAGGGGGGAAGTTAAAGAAGACAAGAGAGTCTCCAATAAAGGACCACTCAAACCTGTCAAAAGCCTTTTCTAGGTCAATCTTTAGAATCATGCCTGTTTTCCCTTCATTTTCCTAAAGTGACTAACAAACTCCTGCACAATAATGGCATTGTCACTAGCTCTTCTACCAAATAGAAAGCTAGCTTGACTAGGGCCAATGATATGGTGGAGGTGAGCATTCATTCTTTTTGCAATGATCTTATTGACAACCTTGTAAGGAGTGTTGCACAGACCAATAGGTCTGTAGTTTTTCATCATACAAGCATTGATACACTTTGGGATGAGGCACATGAAGGTGGTGTTCATGTCAGGATCCATTGTGCTGGATTCAAAGGTATTAGTACAGAAGGAAACTGTACTATCCTTTACTGACTCCCAGTATTTCTGAAAGAACATGGGATGAAGTCCATCAGGCCAGGGTCCTTAAGGGGTTTGAAGGAGTTGATGGAATCCCTGATTTCATTAATTGTAAGGGTGGCATCTAGAGCCTCCCTCATGGGGTATGTGATGCAATTGGCCTTAAGATGGTTGTAGGGCTTAGGGAGGGTGGTTGTAAAAAGTTTAGTGGAGTAGAGATGGGTGAAGAAACTGGTGGCATGGACCATAAGCTCCTAAATTCATTCCAGTATCATCCTTGATGAGAAAGATGTGGTTCCTTTTCTTTCTGTTAATAGTGGAAATGTGGGAGAAGTTAGTGTTGGCATCACCCTGAGTGAGCCAGTCTATTCTAGACTTAGTTCTCCAGAAAAACTTCCTCCTGCTATAAGATGGTGTTATATTCGCAGAGGAGGGTGGATTCTAAATCGTTGAGGAAAGGGTTGTGGGAGTAATGGTGGTATCTCTGGATCCCATCGATTCTAGCTACAATCTTTCTCATCTTAGAGAAGATGTTTCCAAAGACGTTTCTATTCCATTTGGTAGCATTGTCCTTGAAAGTGGTAATGGCTCGGGGAAGCTCACTATGGGGGGTGAAACTGCTTTTGACCACATTTTGGAAATCTGGGTGCCCACATTACGTGGGCTCAAGCCTAAAGGGCTTGATTTCGTTGTTGGGCCTATATTTTTCTTACTGGACTTTTAGAAGGCAATGGTTTGAGTGGGTTCTGGGGAGATAGGTCATGGTGGAGTCGAGGTAGTGGAGTACCTAGGGGCAGTTAGCCAAGCACCTATCCAACCTTTCCATGATAAGCTCCTTTATATTTATGTATCTCTTATTGGTCTAAATGTAGTTACTCCATTTATACCCTAGGTCTATCATGTTACACTGGTTAAGGCATTGCCAAAGGATATCGACGCAGTTATTATTGATGGATTTGCCTCGTAGCTTATCTCTTGCCTGGAGAACTTCGTTGAAGTCTCCACTGATAAACCACGGTCCAAAGTGAGTCTAGGAGATTCTGCGGAGGCTATCCTAGAGGATGGAGCGAGAGCTAAAGTCGTTACTGGCATACAAAGCAGAAAAGAGCCAAGTGTAATTTTCGGAGAGTACTTTAACCATGACATGGATCCCCTACGCAATGCCAGTCATGTTGTCCAGTTTAAGGACATCATCCTTCCATATGATAACAAATGCCTCCAGAAAGGCCTTTAGCAGTTGCTTGGATAAAGGAGTTTTAACCTAGCTCAGAGGTAATCTTTGTGTGGTCCTTCATTTTGGTTGCAAGAAGGACCACGATTGATGGTTTATGCATTTTGATCAGTGCCCTGCATTGTCTCCTGAAAGCGAAACTATTTGCCTCCTAGCATTCCAAATGATGAAGTTCATTGGCGTGTTGGGTAGGGGTGGTGTGTTCAATAGTGGTTCCTTCCCTTTCACCATCTGGGAAGAAAGTTCCTCATCTATCTGAGGGTCCAGAGAAGCTCTTGATGGGGTTATCCCCTCCTGGTTTGTCACTTTCATAGCCAGTTTCATTATATTATGAGGAGAGAGAACTAAGATAGCTTTGTTGTAGGGCTCTTTGAATTCTTTGAGTATTGACTTGTCCAACACTAAGGACTCGACAGCTTGATCCCCAGTGGCGCGAATCCATTCCTCTAAGTCTAGGGTGTTTTGTTTTATGATCTCTATTAACAAATGAATTTTTTCCCCTAGTTTCCTACCCAGCCTGGGTTTGGATGAATTTGAGCCATTTCTGGTATTGGCCAAGGGATAAACCTTAGGTTCAGCACTTCCGGGTTGGAGCTCGGAAGTGGGAAAAAGGGTATCTATTGTTGAAGCTGACTGAAGAGGAGGTTTCTTTCCAATGTCGACATTTGGTTGGGGTTGCTGAATAGAGACGTTTGCAGCAGCGCTTGCGTCCATAGTTGTTGCCCAAACTGGTTGATTGCCTGGTTCATGCCCTCGCCGATTATCTGCGCAAGGTATCGGTGATCCTCCATAACAATGGAAATCGGCTGCAGACCGATGAACATTGTAAGGATTAGTGACCGTCTTTGTAGTGCTATCTCTAGCCATGATTCTGGGATGTGATTTTCGAGCACTGGCGCCAAGACAAAGATCAAGGGGTTGGGACTTGGGTGATTCATCTTTCACTACCTTTCCACTGGTTGTGGTAGTGAGGTGTCCATAGTGCTTAATACTAAATAAGGGTGTGCTTGTGGTATAATTAATTGATGCGACGATGGGTGTCAAATCCATAGGGGATGTGTGATGATTATTTTTTAATGAATGTGAGAGGAAAACTCCCACCTTTTCCTTTGAGGGATCTACATTATTGCAAGCTGTGGGAATGAGGGTGGCCAAGGGGAGATATTTCGTAATATCCGGCGTATTTACTAGGGAGTTCAGCTTTCTATTAGCATTTGCTCCTTTGTTTGGGGCATGGGGTGCCACAGAGTTCCCCATAAGAGCACTGGGACCCTCTATATCCTTTTCTCTGTTGTTAGTAATGTTCTTGACCCGGGGGTTGCCCAGTTTCGATCTGGTCATGAGATTCGTGTCCTTCTCCATTCTACTGAGGGGTGGGAGGGTGAGTTTTGGGTTAGGTGATCTCGTACCTGAGGTTTGGCTGCAGGCTCCACGCCGTTAGGCGTTTGGTGTGTCGCCTTTCTCCCTTTTCTCTTAGGGAAGATTACGGTCTTCCAGCCATCCGCCTTTGGAGTGCTTGTGGTTTCGTCACTTTGGTGTAGTGCTTTGTTATGGAGTGTATTGGTGGTAGTGCATTTCGTGGTGGCGTGACCAATTCTCCCACAGCCAGTACATAGTGTGCCTTCCCCTTCATATAGAACCTCTTGTTTGTGGTTCCCTATCATCACTTAAGTTTTAACTGTAATCCCCATCAGAACTTCTATGCATATTCGCACATACCTTCCTCTTAGTGTGGCGGATGTACAAGATTCAATTTTGAGCAATGCGCCTAACTTTTTGCCTATTTTTTCCAGGATGCTCCTGTCATAGAATTCGGTAGGCAACTGGGTAGTCTTACCCAAATTGCGGAGTGTGTGATTGTTGACTCCCTTGGTGCAAAGTTTGGTTCCCAATATTCAACCGACAAGAAGTTACCCAAGATAAACCACAGCCCTCCATGGATTGCCTTGTCCATATTATGTTGTTGGTTGAACTTGGCAATATAGAAGTCCCAACCCAGATCGATTAGGACAAGGTTTTCTGTGGGTTTCCAAAGTTCCGTTAGTTTGTTTTTGAGGTATTGGTGGGATATCTTCTTGCCCATAAGCTTAACAATAACTGAGTTCCTTCATGGGCAGTAGATTCTTTCTTTCTCCTCCGGAGTCAGTTGGATTGTTTCATCAGTGGATCGGTTGTCATCCGGGGGTTTCCCACAACTGCGTAGTAGGATTGGTTTAGGCCTGGATGCTTATCCAAGAGTATCTCCTTAAACGATTGCTTGTTAATGATATCCTCCTCCATTGCAGCTGCTCCGTCAGGTGGTTCCAGGGGATCCGACGATCTCGAGGGTGAGGTTACTCCGATGGGTGGAGGGATTGGTCGGCCATCCGACGAGAGAAAAAACTAAGAGTACTAATAGCTTTAGATTTATTATCTTTCTTGTTTAACTATATCAAAAATATTTATAGTTGATTTGTTTGTTTCAATATATCACGTCAAATTGTTAGAGAAGTAAGAAGTCATATATTTATTTTATGAGCATTTTCTTATTGGATAAATTGAAAATTGAACGGTTAACAACTAAAAACCGATAAAAAATATCTTGTTGATTTATTATCGGTTAAACGTATTTAAAAATAAAAAAATCGATAAACCGAATCAATAATATATAAAAGCGAACCGAACCGATGACACCCCTAGTAAATTGTATTATGAATATATGTGTATTGTAATCCAAAACAAATTATATTCTAAATAAAAACATATCTAAAATGAATTTGTATTCTAAATTTTATTATATTCAACATTTTTTATTGCAACATCACATTTGTATTTCAAATAATTTGTATTCTAATTATCATGCATATAAATTCACAATTATTTATGCAGCTTGAACAATGATGAACGACTGCTCCAATTTTCTATTCAAAAATTGCTTCACAGATCTATAAATGATTTTAAAATTATCAGCAAAAAAATGATGAACAGATTAGTTTTTAGATTCCAAGAATGATTAACAACGGTGAATTAAATTTGGCAAGGAAGAAGGAGAACCAAGTGCCTATTTTATACTCATGTATGTAATGGAAGTTTTGAGCGAGTAATTTCAGCATGTTTACCTAATTTGAAAGATTTTCTCTCGTGATTTACTGGTATTTGTATTTTATAAAAATGAAACATGCGAAAAAATACAGAAATTAGTTCCATAGCAAATTAAAATATAGTTGTTTATTGTAAATAGTGAAAGTATAACTAAGGAGTCCTATTTAATGCTTAAAGTTTGTTGTTTTTGCAAATTTCTCTTGTTTTTTTCGTTAGCACAATTTTGTTCGTATTCTATAATTCTAATTTTTAAATTGAAGTAGAATTCATTGTTGAATAAGGTTATATATTTACATTTTTATTTTCTTAAATCATATTTTTGTATGTTATGTTGAAATTTGACATAAGAGTATTATATTTTAAAAAAATAATTAGAATTTAGAACTTATGTTATATTTTCAATTTCATTTGTTTTAATATTATTGACTTGATAGTTCACATTGTAAGTCATTTATTTTTTCAATTAGTCTTAATAGATTATTTTTGTCAAATATTTTCATAATTTATGATATTATATTTATAATATTAATATTTTTGTCAAACATTGTAACACCTCACAATTTTATTCTTAGAATCCAAATCGGTTGTCATAAGTGTATCAAATTAGGTCAGGTGATATACTACTTGTTAATATATATTAAGGTTCATTCCTAAGTATAAGAAGTGATTTGTATGTGAGTTAAGGTCAT
This sequence comes from Solanum acaule, assembly GCA_036250505.1. Taxonomy (NCBI): domain Eukaryota; kingdom Viridiplantae; phylum Streptophyta; class Magnoliopsida; order Solanales; family Solanaceae; genus Solanum; species Solanum acaule. The sequence continues at coordinate 60,559 of JAJOOR010001361.1, forward strand.
AATGAATCTGTAGCATAAAATCGAGTTGAGAGGTTCTCTAACGATTAAGTTTTTTTTTTTATGTAAGTTCATTCAATGATCAACTTCAATCAATCATACCTCCAAAAATATGAAGAGTTTTGTGGATTAATACCAACCATATGAAAGACCTTGAAGTCTTCTTTCAACCTTTGTCAGTCCAAGTTATGTGCTAAAAGTTATGCTATTTTTCGGGCTCTACATAGTCTGCGCGAAGTGGATGTCCGTCGTGCGGCAGGGATAGTGTGTCTCTTAAGGTTGCACGAAGTGTCGTGTGAACTAAGCTTCAGCTCGCGACCACAAACGTTACTTCAGAATTCTTTTAGTTTTCTCTTCTTTTCACGTTGTAAAAGGGATATTTTTGTCTTTTTCTCATCTCATTACCCCAACCTACGACTATTAACCTTCCCCAAAAGATAAAGTCAATTAGTTTGCATTACTTCAACAGTCTCATTCTCAAAATTTCTACGCTCAAGAACTTCGAGAAACATCAAGCTAGGATCATTGTAACACCTTGAACTTTGGTCAGTTTTTAAGTTTTGGGTCAACTTCAAACGACCATAACTTTCAGTACAAGATGAGTTAAGTGGCCCACGAGGTATCAAATCGAAGGTCTTTGAGTCCTCTTTCCAACGTCACTGAGTTTGCTAAATTCCAAGTTCGGATGAAGGAGTTATTCTCGTTTGAGTGCAACCTCTCTAGATAGGGTCTTTTCATCCGTTTTAAGAAGGGGCATTTTAGTCTTTTCCCTACCCCACTAGGACTATACGTTTTTCACCCAATTAGGGGTCTAAGCTGATTGAGATCAATTTTTCATTCATTCTAAAACGTTTAAGAAAGTTAGGGCAAAGTTCAAGAGGAGAAAAGTGAAGGTTTTAAGAGTTCTTCAAGAATTTGGGGAAATCGCCAAGAACTTAGTTCTTTCAAGGTATGTAAGCTTTCATAGTGTTGGGTTTATTCACCCTCATACCAATCATGAGTTTCCATTTATGAATTGGTCCATGAGATTGTGTATGTTGAGATTCTTGATGAGGTTCTTGAGGCTTTGTGCTTCATTCTTTAACAATGGAGTTTTGTTGAGTTCTTGAGGTGAGAGTCTTGCGAATGAGTGTTGTTCTTGACGGATTTTGAGTGGATTTTTGATTAATTGTGTTGGGTTTATGAATCTAAGGGAGTTCGGAAGAAACCAACCGATTCTAGATGAGTTCGAACCAAAAATTGAGAAGAAAAGTTCGTCAAAAAGTTTTGGGTTGGGACTGGGGCGGCGCGCCCCCATAGCGTTAGGGGGGTTGGCGCTTATAGTGCGGCCCAAACCTGCCCCAGTTACTTGAGCTCTGCGGAGCGCCACTGATGCGCCAGAGGCGTCAGGCCCCTTTCACCTCCGTTCTTCGTCCCGTATGCGTTCCTTTGAATCGTGTCTCCGCTCTATTCTTATTACCACCTATCTAAGTCTTCACTAATCATTGAGAGATCCTATATATCCTAATCGTAAATCTTGAATTCACATTCCAAATTCAAGGTAGAGTTAAGAGGAAAGTTTGAGAAAGTCCTTTTGAGTCATTTGAGAAGTATTCTACAAGTATTTATAACTTGTTTTAAGACTTGAGTAAATGAGTATGAGAATGAGGAGAGTTGAGTTTTATATTTCAAAATGAGTATAAGGGAACTAAGTATTCCCAAGTATGTAACATGTTTACATTTAAAATGAGAGAAACCTTAATTTCTAAATGAGTTTACGAGGAGCTTTTTGAGCATTATCTCTTTTAAGAGAACCTTTTGAGAAATTATCTCAAATTGAGGATGAATTATATTTTTAAACATATGAGCATGAGTTATATATATTATCGGGAGTAGTATTGAGCATCGATATGGGGCTGAGTTCAGACAACTCAAAATCCTCATAAACCATGTAAGCCAACATGGGTAAATTATCATATTTTTTGAGATGATTCCTTATTGTTTTTAAGCATATCTTAGTGGATCCACTTAGTTGAGGATGTTATATACCGTGGCAAAGCATAGGACAGTTCTGGCAGCGTGGGGCAAAATATTGTATCATCACATAGCTCATAGTGATGGTTGTCGATTAGAAAATCTCCCAAATAAAAGTAAAGAGTTTATTATTGTATTTTTTTTATATACATTTGAGTTATCTACTATTTTAAAAGCTTTATACATCTTGCACCTTTTATTGTTTCTTTTATGTTGAGTTGAGGTGAGGTGAAGTGAGTATGTTTTCCATTTCTGTCAGCTCAGCTATATATACCTATGTTGAGCATTTCCCTTACATGCTCGTACATTCAATTTTGTGACGTCATTTGGCCAGCATCGTTTCATGATAAAGATACAGTTATTCAGGATTATCAACCGGTGCTTCGTTGATCCCATCGCATTCCAGCTAGCTTTGGTGAGCCTCATTGCTTTCCGAAGGGCTTCACATTATGGTTTTGTTTTGTTAGGATGTCATGGGTCTTGTCCCAACTTCCATCATAATATTTAGAGGCTTCATAATAGTAGTATTTTGAGGAGACTTTTCCATTTTCCTTGTTAATGTTTTAAGACTTGAGTTGTCTTCTTATGGCTAGTTGAATATTTTTAAATATTCTGAGTTATTTATTTTGAGACAATTAAGTTACTTTTGCATTTGAGTTCCTATGTTGTTGAGCAAGTCTTCCGTTGAGTGTTGAGTCAGGCCAACGCTTCGCTTGGAGGGCAACGATGGTTCTAGAGTGCTAGCCACGTCTAGGGTGTAGACTCGGGGCATGACATTCATCTTCCAAGGTTTTTCCTTAGATTTCGTCATTAAGGTATGTAAGGTTATCATTGTGATGGACTGAGTTTTTCCTCACACCCTACATCTACTTTTTATTAATAAAGAATAATCTAGTATTACATTCTTAGTTTTGATAATTCTTGAGATGAGTTTCGTTGTGACAGCTGAATTTTATTTCATGATTATTGAGTTGTTATATCTTGCATTGAGATTTTTGAGTTGATTGTTCATGTCTATTTTTTCAGCATGAACCCTATTCTTGAGTTATTACTGAGTTATTATTGGAATCCTTTTAAGTAAGCATTTTTAGTTGATTTTCTGAGAAAGAAATGATGAATTTTGAGAAAGAGTCTTAAACATGATTTGAGTAAAAGTACAAGGGAACTAAGTATATCCAAATGTATCACTTTTTACATTGAGAAAAGAGAATTTTTAATTTTGAAGAGAGTTAATGAGTTCAGAGATATTTTAGAGCAGTTACATCTTTTAAGAGGATATTTTGAGAAATTACCTCAAATTGAGAAAGAGTATTATTTATACATTTGAGCATGAGTATATATTGAGAGTAGTATTGAGCACCGATATAGGGATGGATTCAGACAACTCGCATTCCTCATAAACCATGTAGCCAACATGGGTAAATGATCGTACTTTTGAGATGACTCTTTATTTCTTCCGAGCAGAGCTTTAGTGATCCACTTAGTTTATGTGTTCTATACCCCGACAAGGTATAAGACAGTTCTGGCAGCATGGGTGAGACGTTGTATCATCACGTAGGTCATAGTGATGGTTGTCGGTTAGAGAATCTCTCAAATAAGAGTTAAAAAGTAATTTAATGTATTTTTATATATATCCTTTAGTTGACATCTTTTAGCTATGAAGCTTTAAATATTTCATCTCTTAAAGCTATGAAGCTTTAAATATTTCATCTCATAATATTGCTTGATATTGAGTTGAGTTGAGTATTCTTTCAACCTTATCAGTTTAGTTGTTTATTCATTCAAATTTATTACATACTCGTATATTCAATATACTAATGTCATCTAACCTGTATATTTTATGATACATATTTAGGTGTCAGATCATCAACAAGCGCTTCGTTGAGCTCACTTTGCACTCCCAGTTAGTTTTGGTGAGCCTCCTTGAATTCCGGAGGGCTCCACTTTTATCTTTTAGTTAGTTACTTTGAGGTTTCATGGGTTTTGTCCCAACATCCATCTTGAACAATACAAGCTTCGTAAATACTTAGTTTTAAGTATGTTTTCAGTATTCCTTTGTTAAACTATTTCAACTATTATTGTTTCCAGAGTATTTTGAGACAGTTGAGTATTTTGAGATTAAATAGTTTAATTCTTCTTTGAAGCTTAATTCTTGTTGAGTTAGTCTTCCGCTAAGTAGTCATTCAGGCCAAAGGTTCGCTTGAGGATCAACAATGATTCTAGAGTGCCAGTCACGTCTTAGGTCTAGGCTCAGATCATGACAAACATGTATTATATGATGTTCATAGAAATCTTGTACTTTTAGTTTTTATTATTAATTTAATTAAAATATACTAATTTAAAAAATATAAATCAATTATCTTTTTATAATATTAGTTAAGAACCTATGTTTGTTGATTAATTATTTTCAAAAGATAATATATATCTTAAATATTTATTCAATATCATTTATAAAGCCTCTTATTTGTCTAATATAAATTTTTAATTTTTATTCTTAAAACATAATATAACCTTATGATTGCAATTGTGCAACCAAACAATACATTTATAATTATCAAACAGTTAAACTTTTGGTCCTGATTTTATCTCATTAGAATCGTTAACTTTTCTAGTGGAGGGAGATAGATTTAAAGTATGTAATGAAATGCCTATTTTGTTTAATATAGAAGAAGATCCAAGAACATTTTAAGAAGCTATGTCTTCCAGAGACGTTGCCTTTTTGAAAGAGGCTATTAATGATGAAATTGATTCAATAATGTCCAATAATACTTTTATTTTAGTTGGTTTGCCTCGTGGATTCAAACCTATAGGTTGTAAGTGGGTATTTAAGAGTAAATATAATATAGACAGTACTATACAAACTTTCAAAGCAAGGTTAGTTGCAAAAGGCTTTACTCAAAAAGAAGGTATTGACAATTTTGATACATATGCTCCGGTAGCAAGAATAACATCTATTAGAGTATTTTTATCCTTGGCATTTATATATGATTTGTACGTATATCAAATGGACGTTAAAACTGCATTTCTAAATGGAAGCTTAAATGAAGAAATCTATATGAAACAACCTGAAGGATTTGTTCTTCCTGGTAATGAACATAAAGTTTGTAAGCTAATAAATTTCCTCTATGGTTTGAAACAAGCACCAAAACAATGACATGAAAAAATTGATGGTTTGATATTATCAAATGGATTTTTACATAATATTGTTGATAAATGCATTTACTCCAAATTTACAAAAGATTATAGAGTTGTCATATGTCTTTATGTAGAGGAAATGTTGATATTTAGTATAAGTGTTGCAACCTCCTAATTATAGATGTGGCGCGCTTCACACCGATAACAAGGACTCTATAGACACGGCTACATAGACTCCCTAGGACTCTACAACCTGGTTCTAATACCAAGTTTGTCACACCTCGAGCCTACACCCCGGGCAAGACTGGCACTCGAGAACCATTGTTGGCCCCAAGTGAACCCTTACACTTGCTTACTTACTCAGCGGAAGACTTAAAATAATTAATACAAGGATTCAATGCATCTCTACTCAACTACTTAATAAAATAACTTAGAACCTTTAAAAGTAAAACATTCAACTTAGCCAAAGTGGAAACTCAAGTCTCAACATAAGAACTAACAATGTAAAGACAACTAAACTACTAACTATCTATGAAGCCTCTAAAACAAGGAGGGATGTGTGGACAAGACCCTCGATCATCATAACAACTGAAATACTAAAAAATAATGATAAAAGGAGTCCTTCGGATAGCAAAGAGGCTCACCAACTGACTTTGAGTGCTCAACTGGATCAACGAGGCGCTGGATGCTGATCTTGGTACCTGTGTCTGCATCATAAAATAATGCAGGCCAAATGGCATCAGTACATTGAATGTACGAGTATGCGAGAGGAATATTAAACATAACATAAGCTTGAAAGGAATCTAAAAGAAACACTTACATTGACTTTACTCAACTCATAAATAACTTAACTTAAATGCAAAGTAAACAACAATAATGGTGCAGTTATAGAAAGCATTTAAAACAGTAGTAGAAACTCAATTTGTTAAACAAATGCAATAACAACTCAGTTTAATTATAAAGTAATATAATATTGTTGGAGTTTCTCTAACCGACAACCCCCACTATGAGCCTAAGTGGTAATACAATATCTTGCCCACGCTGCCAGAACTGTCCTATACTTTGCCGTCATATAGAACGCCTTTGCTAAGTGGATCCACTAGTCTATGCTAAAAAAACACTTAAGGAATCATCTAAAAAGTATGATCTTTTACTACCCATGATGGCTACATGGTTTATGGAGACTTGAGTTATTATGAACTCGCATCCCCATATCGGTGCTCAATACTACTCCTAAAAATATACTTAGCTCATAAGTTTTAAAACAAAACTTCTTTCTTTTGTTTGAGATAATTACAAACTTAGCTTAAAAGCTCTCTTGGAATCGATGTTCCTTTTCTTGCTCAAATGTGAAAATATTTTTAACTCTTGGGAATACTTAGTTCCCCTATAATGTTTTAAGAAATGAACTTTTACTCTTACTCTTTACTCAACTCAGAGCTTAAGTCTTAAAACAAAGTTAAAACGTTTGTAAAAGACTTTTGGAAAACTTTATGAATTTCTCTTCACTTGACTCTTAACCTTCCTTGACTTGACTCTTAACTTTCCTTGAATTGAATTATGGATTCAAGGATAGTGATTTGTGATAGGAACGATCTCATGATGTTTAGGAGTGCTTTTAGATAGTTAAACATGAGAAAATATCAAGAAATCACTGTCTGGAAACTAGTCCACGACGCAGAGATGTATTTAAATATTTGGTCGCGAAAATAATTTTTGAGGCAGCACGGTCTGTGACCGCTCCGCGATGCGAGGAAGAATTCTGTGAAACTGGGGGCAGGTCCGCTACGCAGACTAGGGCACTTGATTTGCCTGACTTTTTCCTTCTTCGTTTTCCCAACCCAAATTCGCCTAAACTCGATTCTTTTCCCAAAATTCTCTTTAGATTCATATACCTAGCAAATGTATCTACGAACCTAACTCAAAACAACTCTATAATTCGACATAAAGATCTCAGAAACTTCTTAATCTCAGCCCAATTCAAGAACGACATCAAATTCAAGAATACAAATCAAGAACATCAAACTTTCAATCCTTTTAGGACAAATTCACGTTGAGATAAACTTGTTTGGCACGTGGGTGAACGGACCCAACGTTATGAAAGCCTCACATACCTCGTAGGGATCACCCCTTGACGAAATTCACAAGCGATTCTTGAAGAACTTGATGATTCTTGCTACTTCTCCTCTTCTTTTTTCTTCTCTCAAAACCCTAACTTAGTTTTCAAAAGCGTAAACTGACCAAGTTCAGTTTAGACCCCTAAGTAATTACCAAAAATGAATTAATTTAGTTGGGTATGGTAAAGACCAAAATACCCTTCCAAAATCCGGTTTAGACTTTCCTTATTTGAACTGCCCAACTTCAAATGGGCATATCTCACTCATACGAACTCGGAATTGCGCAAACTCGGCGGTGTTGGAAAGATAATTCCAAAATTGTTTCTACGGTATCTGGAAGTACACCTAAATCATCATGAGCTAGGAGTTATGATCGTTTGAAGTCGACCAAAAACCCAAACTTAACATAACTTAACAAATTTCTAGATTTTTCATTCTTTCCTAAAAAGACTATTTCCAATTCTAACTCTTTCTAGTTCTTTCAATTAGCGAGATGTTACAGAATCTAATATTCCATATGTTTCAAGTATAAAGCTTACAGAAAATAATGGAAGAAAAGTGGCTCAGTTATAGTATGCAAGTGCAATTGGCAGTTTAATGTATGCAATGCACTAGGCCTAATATAGCATTTGTCGTTGGTAAACTTTCAAGGTTTACAAGCAATCCAAGTAGCATTCGTTAGAAAGCTATAATTAGAGTACTTGAATATTTAAAGAAGACAAAACATTTGGGCATCTGTTATAGTGGTTTTCCTATCGTATTAGAAGGATATTTTGATGCGAGTTGGATTACATGTATAAATGTTACTAAGGCTACTTCAGATTGGATATTTACTTTGGGGGTGGTTCCATTAGTTGGGCATCTAAGAAACAAACCTGCATTTTCCATTCCACAATAGAATATGAATTTATTGCATTAGCAGCTGCTGGGAAAGAAGTGGAATGAGTGAGAAACATGTTACTAGATATAAAGTTGTGGCCACAACCTATGCCAACCATTTCCATAATCTGCGATAGTGAGACTACTATGTGTGTAGCTCATAATAAAATGTATAATGGAAAATCGAGATATATAAGCTTAAGGCATGCATATATAAGAGAGTTAGCTACCAGCGTAATTATAACTATAGTGTATGAGAGATCAAATAAAAATTTGGCTGATCCATTTACAAAAGCATTAAATAAGGTGCAGTACAACAAACTAGTGAAGTAATGGGGTTAAAGCTCTTAAATTGAACGCAAGTAACAGAAATCCAACTTTGAGTTAGTATACACTCTGAAAATATAAGTTCAATGGGTAATAACAAGTTATTTGTGTTGTTTAAGCACGAGTATCCTCGCTTAAATTATTGATTCCGGTGTACTATTTACTGTTATGGAAGGAGTTTAGAAGTTGTTAAATGTCTGTAATAACAAGGCCATAATCACAAGTTTTAAAGTGCATATTGTTACAAGAAATAGGATGAATAAATTCTTAGTGAGATTGACAAATGCCTATAGTAACAGGGCCATAGTTTATTTTCACCTATATGCATATTGAGGTGGTGCCGCTTCGAGCAAAGATTTAAAGAGTTGATCTTGTAAATATCCATGAATTTGGATACGCACACGTCCGTAAACATGCTAAAGCATAATATTGGATTATTTTGCTACTTAAAAATATTATGCGTGTGATACTTTTGGTTTGACAAAAAAGATGTGGTTCAAATCTTAGGATACCAATATCTTCATCAAACTTGAAAGTATTTACACTAACGGAAAGTTCAAATCTAGATAAGATATTTTTCGATATACGTGATATTATGAGACACATTACAAACTAGTGGGGGATTGTTAGGATAGTGGGGAAATTCCCACATTGGTGGTAGAAGCCATTTTAATGTTCTTTTAAGGCGTAGCCCATTTAGTTTATTTAATAGAGTAAATCTATTTATATATATTAATAATATATATCTAAATGACTTGGACTTGGGTGCGGGCCAGGTTGGATCTTTAATTGAATTTAAAGATTTTTTTTCCTGTAATTTCTTTTGAACAAATTATTTATTTAAAATTTGAATTTAATATTTAAATTTTAAATGAAACAAAAACTTTTGTATGTTCAGATAGGGAGTAACAAAAGTTGTCTTTTCAAAAGAGAGCAACTAAAGGTTGTAATTGTTTAGAAAATGAGTCTCTTTCATGAAAAGTCAATTGTACATGAAAGAACATGACTATTATGAAAAGTCATCTATGTTCATGAAAGAACATGACTATTATGAAAAGTTATTTCTTAAATTCTATAAATACGAAGCATTCCCAAAAGTAGTGAATTCAATTGCATATATGTTTCAAGCTTTGTTGTATCCTGATAGAGAATTGTTTATCTTGACTACAAGAATATACATGCAATAAATCTTTCATGCCTTAAAGCTTTGAATTTCTCTGTTATTTTTCTTCTAACAAAAGAAATACAAAATACAAAATACAATTCAAAACAAATGCATTCTATGAAATACAAAAAGCAATTATATACACCTGGATCATCACTGTGAGGGTGAGAGGGAGAGAAAGGGGTGATGGAGAGAGACAGAGAAATGAGAGAGGGAGATAGAAGAGAGAAATTTGTTATAAAACCCTACATATAACTATAAATTATAATTTTTTAAACTATAGTGATTTATCGTAAAGACATATCATATGTTTGCCTTGTTATATTTAATTTTCCTACTATTTTCCATTTTTTTTGTGTGTGAATAACTAATTTCGCTTTTCTTCTCAATAGCACTTCTGCTACAAGTGTTTTCATTGTTAAGAGTATCATTCAAAGATTGCGGGAGCAAACAACCAATTGAGAGTGTCTACTTATGTGCAATGACGTTAAGAATCCAAAATCATTTGTTAAAGGAAGCAATCACAATGCCCTACAAAAAAAAGCAGTACCTTTTGCTGACGAACTACAACTAGTTAGTAAACGCCCTCCTTTTAAAATAGGAAAAAATGGTCAAACATCCCCTTAAACTATGTGAAAGGAATAAAAATGTCATTCGTTTATAGTTTAGCTCAAAAATGTCCTTGCCGTCAATACTTTAGTCCAGAAATGCCCCTATAGTTATTAAATGGGTCAAACATGCCCTTTTCTGAATAAGTATATTATTTTTTATTTTTAAACACATTTCTTCTTAATTAAATTATTATAAAAGAACCATATTCTTGTTTTCTTTCTTTTAAAATCACTTTTAAAATAAAAATGCAGGAAATATTTTTTTTTGTTCTTAATCTCATATTATCAATTAAAATAGAATAACTTCATGTACCCTTTCGACAGATAATATATGTCATATATATAAGATCAGAATATATCCATCATTAATTTATATTTATATAACGATAAAATATAATTATAATAAAATAAGAAATTTTTTTATTTTTTATTTTTTTCTGAATTGAAGTAAGATAAACATTTGCTAATTTAAAAAATATATATATTATTAGAAATAGAATGTATTAAAAAGAAAATAAATAATATATTTATTTGAAAAAATGAGCATTTTTTACCCAAAATAATAATAAGGGCATTTTTGGACCAAACTATAAATGGATGACATTTTTGTTCCTTTCACATGGTTTAAGACATTTTTGACCCTTTTCCCTTTAAAATAATACCTTTTATTTCCACTATCTCAAATAACAGTAATAATGGAAAAAATGTTATAAAATAATATATTGTGGATGTCAACTACATCAAGAAGTTACTCCATTACTTTCCTCCATTACGAAGATAACCATAACCTCCACCTTTATAACCATTATTCTTATAACCTTTCACTTCCATAACCTCCCCCATTATATTCATGTTAATGTCATGTTTATGACTAACCTTTTGTATGCCTCTATGTTACACTATAAATAGAGGCATAAGGGTTCATATTGTATAGACTTGAAGAGTTGGAATAATAAGAAAAGCTCTTATCTCTTGTCTCCCTATTTCTATTGCTTTCATCTTCTATATTTCTTGTCTTATTTTGCTTTAGTTTTACAACACATTATTAACACGATTGTTTTACTATTGAAGGATTGAAGCAAAGTAAATATAAAGGAGGTAATTAAAAATATTTGTGTTTATTTTTCTCTCGGAAACAAGGTAAATTACTATATAATCTACTTTATATTTTACTTTTGATTATGCATCATTAGTTTTCTTACCATCTCAAAATTATATGAGTCCAGCAGTTTGATAACTTATATATTTGAAAAGTAAAATTAGATTTGTAAGTTAATAATTTGTAAAGAAATTGTTCTTTATGATCTTGTTTTATAAAAAGATAAGTTAATTATTGAGTTATGTGGCATATGCATATTGATTGGATTTTCATTATTGGTTACTTTTGCACCTCTTTATTTTTTTATCTAAACATTTGCTTGTTGAGTTATTAATATATTATTTGTACTAACAAAGTTTATTTTGTGGTTATTTTAAAATGGTTAGTAAGTTATGTTAATCTTCGTAACAACATTGAGAAGGAATGTTAAAAGGTTTTAATTTATTTTAATTTGGGACTTTTATATGATTCCAATTTGTTGTTCTAATTAATTGATCTTGTTCCTTTTTCTAATGCTTTAATTCAAATTCAGATGTTATTTATGGTTTTCGATAATTATTTTTTCGGTAACATAATTGGTTTATCAAGACATTGATTGAGGGTAAGACGGTGAATTCGAGTTTCACCGCACCAAGTGGGTAAGACATCGAGTTAAAGTCTCGGTGCACCATGATAATAAGAAGTTGGGTTCAAGTCCCATTGATTTATGACCAAAGACGTCTTTATATGGTAAGACATGGGGTTTAACTCCTAATGCACTATAGTGATGATATGATGATGACTAAAACATAAAGTTGTATACTTTTGACTGAAAGTCATGAAATTTGCCCAATTGATTCGCTCCATTCTCTTATGTGAATGTGGTAGCAGTGTATAATATGTCTGAAAGATGACAAGTGATTTAATGTATGAATATGGGTGTGGTAAAATGTTAATGGTCATCATTATGGTAATTAAAAGAAAGAACAATATGGGTTCTTAAGATGATCCTTCAAAATGTGAAGGTAATTTTTATCCATTAAAGTGGTATGAAAAGTTATTGGCCACATTGTTGTTGGTGCAATCCAATTTGAAAAGTTTTGTAAATCCTCCATCAAAATAAAGGAATACAAAGTGGTAGTACATTTGGTACATTTGACCTCTTAAAGTGATGTTGAGGTGAGTCACATAAATTTGATAAATGCGAAAGCATGACAATGAGTTTCTAATAAAAATTTATGGTGCAAGTTCAAATGGTTATGGTGTATTTCTTAAAGAAAATGTGACTTGTGTTCTTATGGATAAGAACATGTTCATGTATTGTTGGATAAATGTCACATCTCACCTCTACGGGAGGTTTGAGAGATTGAAAAGAAATATTTTGACATAAATGATCATTTAGTCATATACTTTAAGTACTACACAAATATTGTGGTATGTTATATTATGAACTATTGAAGGACAAAAGAAAGAAATAATTCTTTCCTATAAAGGTTGTGGCCATGACCAAAATAAATATTATTGTGTGCAACACAACTTTGTCATTGGTTGTCAAGAAATAAGTCTTGTAGTAATAATTTTAACCATGACAATGATAATAATTTTCTCCTTGAAAGAGATGGTCACCATAAGAATGGTGTTGTAAAATTTGTGGCAGTACACAAAATTAATTGAAAGTTTCGGAAGGATTAATTTGTTACTATCCAGAAAATGAAATAGTTCATAATATTGAAATTGTAGTAAGTCTCAAAAGAAACTTTTTAAGTTTCGGAGGAATTGATTTTTTTTAAAATTAAATTGAGACTGTAAATTATTGAGAGATTAAATATCTTTTGATTACTACAATCAAAGCGGGTTATGAATATTTACATAAAAGGTTACCCGCCTTTTTTTTGTTTGTTGAATAAAATATGGGCATGATGAAGGAATTACATGCAAAAGCAAACTAGAAGTTTACTAGAATAAATATCAGTTGGCATAACTGGTTGGTTTCGGTTCAAACGTGATGCAAAATAAAATTGAGAATTCACGTGGCTATATGTTTGAAGAAATAAAAGATTCTTCAAGAATTCTCTTGTGTTGCTTGTTCTCATGATAAAATGATCATTGTACCAGATAAGGTTGGGATTGTATCCCCTGAAATATTTGGAACATATAAAAACGTGAATATGGGCCCGTTCACCTGCCATGTGGACCACTTACTATTATGATTTAATAGATGCATCTATGGTATGATCACATGTGCATTTGTATCAACTTACAATTTGATTTTTGTAAGGTTGTTTGCTCGAAATATTAAATTAAGAGCACAGTTCCAAACTATAAAATTATGTTGATAATACTAGTTGGTTTAGCAGAAATTGTTTGCCTCCAATTATAGCTAGACCATTGATTATGAGAACAAATCTCTCAAATAAAATTTGGTGTGAGATGTGTTTATTTAACATGTATGCATCAAACCAACAAGGTTCTCCCATCACAATTGGTCAGGGTCAGGAACCAAATAATTTCCATTTAAAATTTGATGTGTGCATGTAAGATTTTATTGCTCCACCACACACAAAGATGGATCCCTAAATGAGGTTGAGGGTAAATTTTAGATTTCCTAACATTGGGGGGG
>JAJOOR010001362.1:0-116984 GCA_036250505.1 Solanum acaule
TAGAAACCCTAGGTCTGTTTATAATCATGGAATCAAGAATCTGACTGAATTCTAGGGACCTAATGGGCGAAAGGAACCCACTAGTGAAATCCCACATACCTGGTGACGAATTCCATGGAGAAATCTATAGATTTCGGGGATGGAACTGATGGAACCTTGTTGCGTTCTTGAACTAGGGTTCTTGACCTTTTTCTCCTCTCTGGCTTCTAATTTTCTATGTTTTGATTTATGATTTTGACTAAGGTAAGTTCTAGTTATGTTTCTAGGCTTAAACTGACTAAAACCTCATGATTTAGAGTCTAAACGACGTATCTTAGGGGTCCAACGACATAGGAAAAGACCAAAAGACCCCTGACTTAATTGTTGTCGGAGTGACCGACGGATTGGACCTACGGGCCGTAGGTCAATCAACGGTCCGTCGATTGGAGTCGTCGGTTGAGTCTGCCCGATAGGGCTTCACTAAAACGAGCATAACTTTTCACTTGGAGGTCTGACTTACGGTCCGTGGATGGCAACCGTTGGTTGCACCTGCAACATCACAAAATCTGCATTTTGGTCTGTTTCGGATACGGGGTGTTACAAGAATATTAGCAAAATGATGTCCCAAATGGAGTTGTTACAAAAACAAGTGCTAGAAAAGGTTGGTGAACCCAAAGAGGTTAGAAGAGTATTTAGACTTGAGGAGGGTACTCACCCGAGTTACTTAAAAGAGGGTGGGAATCAAGGTTGGAACTCGCATAAGGAAGAAGAGCGGAGACTATACTTTCAATATTGGACTGAACGAAATGACCCTTGGAGGAGAGAAGAGAGTCATGAAGAGTACCACACGCAATTAAGTGACAGCCCAAGATCAAAGAGTAGTTCGGGTAACCTACGAGTGGATGAGTTGCTGTCGCGTATCCTAGATAAGTTTGAAGGATCTGATGACATGTTTAAGGAGATGAAAGTTGATTTCTTATAATTGAACAATAAATTCAATTCTCACGCGGGTGCAATCAAACAACTTGAGGGTCAACTGAGCCTACTTTCAGAGCAATTGGAACCTAAGGTATTTGAAAAGGGTGAAGTTGAGTGTGCAACAACTTCTAGGGCTGACTATGACAAAGATTTGGCGGTTGTGACTCGAAGTGAAAAGATAGCGGTTGGTAATGTGAAGGGTAATAACGGGATGGATGCTCATGAAGAAGAGAGAGATGTCGATGAGTAAGAGATACCCGTTCAAGCACCGGAAAGTGATATGCTCAAAGAGAAGGAGGAAAGTCCTAAGCAAAGCCCCGCCAAAGAGTTGCAAAAAGCTAAAGAAAAGGCTACCTCAACTCCAAAGATAGTGCAGCCTCTTCCCAAGATAGCTCCTCCATTTCCTCAACGTCTCAAACAAAAAAATTAGGATGAAATATTCAAGAAATTCCTATCCGTATTTAAGACACTTTATATAAATCTTCCTTTAGTGAAAGCATTATTGGAGATGTCGAGATATGCAAAATTCATGAAGGAGTTGGTAACTAAGAAGAGAAACATGGACTTCGAAACAATCAATGTTTCTCATAATTGTAGTGCCATCAGGACTAGCGAGATGATTAAAAAGAAAGAGGATTCGGGGGCATTCACTATACCATGCACCGTTGGTATGCTTCAATTTGCTAAAGCTTTATGTGATTTGGGGGCAAGTATAAATTTGATGCCTTATGTAATCTTTAAACAACTTGGGCTGGGAGAACCAAAATCCACAACAATGCGGCTTCTTATGGCGGACCAGTCGATCAAACACCCCGTGGAATACTCTGACATATTGGTAAAGGTTGATTGATTTATCTTTTCAACCGATTTTGTTATTCTTGATTGTGAGATTGATGTTGAAGTTCCCATTATTTTGGGTATACCATTTTTAGCAACCGGAAGAGGTCTAGTGGATGTTGAAAGTGGGGAGTTGAAGTTTCGGGTAAACTAAGATGAGGTCACCTTCAATGTGTGCAAATCAATGAAACAATAGAGTGATATTCATGTAGTTTCAATGATTGATGTGATAGATGAAAGGGGCTAGTGTGAGAGAATTGATGTGTATGAGTGAACCTCTTGCGGCTGTTCTTTCGAATTATGATGAGACCGAAGTTCAAGGGTATGATTAAGTGGTGGTTGCTCTATCGAGATAAGGTGAATACTCAAGGAACACATTGAAGTTAGACATTGATATAAAGAATCAAGAGAATCCTCCAGCCAAACCATCCTCGGAGGAACTGCCTAAGCTTGAGTTGAAAGTGCTCCCCGTTCATCTTCGATATGCATTCTTGGGGGTAAATAACACCTTGCCCGTTATCATTGTAGCTGACTTGCTTGAGTGGCAAGTGAAATTATTTCTTGAGGTGTTGATAAGGTACATCAAGGCTATAGAATGGACTATCACTGATATTGTAGGTATTACCCGGCATTTGCAAGATTCAATTTGATAGTGAGTTCAAACCAAGTGTAGAGCATCAAAGAACATTGAACTCACCGATGCAGAAGTGGTAAAAAAAGAGATAATCAAGTGGCTAGACGCAAGTGTGATTTACCCTATTGCGGATAGCAAATGGGTGATCCCGGTGCAATGTGTACCCAAGAAAGGAGGCATCACCTACATGGGTTCATATGAAATCAGTTAGGAAACATGTAATTAAATAAAATATTGCATAATAAGACCAAATAATAACAATTGATTCATAATAAATTCGACCCATAAAGAATAGGATGAAACCCTGGATAGTTGGGTGAAATTGAATTGGAGATTGAGTTTCTTTTGGAACCCAATAGATGAAAGGGATCCAACCCTACTGGAACTTCCTACGGCCCATAGAAATTATTACGACCCGCCTTGTTCATATGTAGACCATCATCAGAGACTTGACATTTTTCAAGAACTCACCCAGTTCCTACGAGAACCTTTCTAGGCCCATATGACTTCCAACGGTCTGTAGGTCTACTCATAGAAATTGGTACTTGTACAATTTCTGAAACTTTTCTTTTCAAAACTCAATTTCCAATTTCTGAGGTGTTAGAGTTTCCAATAGTTCAAGGACAATTTTGACCTTTGTCCATTGAAATTATTGCACTTTATATCATTGATTATCTTTGATTTACGGTTCATACTTATTATACCATAAAGATCCTTTTTTTAGCAAAGTTATTTTAATATCTTATATAGTATTTCATATGCATTGTTTTCATGAGTAAAGTATATTACAAATTTTAAAGAAGTATATTAAGAAAGATTTTTAAAAACATATATTTAACTTCAAGTGCATCATTTTTGAAAGAGTTTGAAGAAAATATGTTTTCCTCAAGTGCATATTTTCATAAAGAAAACATAGTCAGTTTTTAAAGAAAGCATGTTCATCTTTAAACTGTAAAGCCCCGTAGTTTAGTAAGCCAACTAGGGCTAAGTTTGAGGGCTACAAGTCAAGACTAGAGGGAATGAGCCAAGGCAAAGGGGCAAGGGCCAAGGCAAGAGCTAAGGCTGCCCCAATCTGCCAAGGCACTGCCCATGACCATGAGAGCATTCATGGCTCGTGGTGGCCCCCACGACTCGTGGTGCCATCCAAGGTGGTGAGGCAGTAGCTCACCAAGGCTGCCCCAAGGTTAGCTCACCTACACGAGCCACTTCACGGCCAGTGGTGATGCCTTCACTTCTTGGTGGCCAAGCTACTGGTCCAAGGACCACGAGCAGGACCACGGCCAGTGGAGAGGACCACAGCTCGTGGTGCCTCTCGTGAGGCTTGGAAGTAGGCTGCCAAGTGAGGGATAATTTGGGTAATTCCTTTTTAAGTGGGTATTAAGTGAGGTCATTTTGCCTTAGTTTTATACACCTATATAAGTCATTTTAAGTCAAAACTCACCCAAATTAAGTCATATTTTCCAAACACCCAAATAATTCCCAAAGTTCATCCTCTTCAAAAATTCTCTCTCTAGAAAGTTCAAAGAAGAAGGAGAAAACCTAGGGTCCAAGAAACAAGGTTCTTCACACCAAACTCATAGGGCTTTGTGATCAAGGTATGGTAGTCCTTCAACCATGGATTGGTTTCATCCATGGAGTCCTTTCAAAACCCCAATTTCAAAGATAGAAATCCCCAAAAATTAGGGTTTGATTCCAAAGTCATGGGTTCCTTTCAGAAACGATTCTAATAGTTGAATTATGCTATATTATGTACGAATTGATGATTTCCTATGAGTTTCATGTTGTATCCCCATGAACCCATGAAATCCCCATATTTCTCGAAGTTGATGATATGATGTGGGTCTTTGTTGATGAAAGGTGAATTGTATGAATTGATGTATAAGGTGATAAATTCACATGAAATTATGATTAAATTCATGTCTAATGATTGAATTCTAGATGTGTTGATTGAAAGTAGGTTTTAACCTCACAGAGGTAAAGTATGAGATTATGCTTGTCTTAGGAAGTTTATGTAATTGTTTTAATGATGCTTTGAGAGTGAAGTGTTAATGATTAGGTTGTTGTTGTGGGCTGATTGAAAGGTTATTCTCATGAACTCATAATGAACTTAATGTGAAAGAGCTCACATAATGAAGACTAATAGGTTGGAAAGTCTTTCTCACCTAATTGAATCAAAGGCTAAAGATCCTTCATAACTAGAACATGGATGGTGATAGTTGCTCATTCATGATCTAAAGAGCTATTCTAATGAATTAACTTGGATTGATTGTCAAGGACATCTTTCCATGAGACTTGAATTATGTAAAGACTTAATAACTATCT
Source organism: Solanum acaule (assembly GCA_036250505.1). Taxonomy (NCBI): domain Eukaryota; kingdom Viridiplantae; phylum Streptophyta; class Magnoliopsida; order Solanales; family Solanaceae; genus Solanum; species Solanum acaule. The sequence goes on from JAJOOR010001362.1 coordinate 4,751, forward strand.
TGTGGGATTTAGGCTTAGCACCGAGTGGATATTGAAATGAGATGGAGGCTCACACATAGTTGAGTCCGAGCTTCCAAAATGGGAACTCTCACCTAGTAGAGTTTGGGTTTCCCAAAGCATGTCTCATGAGATGGAAGCCTTTACCTAGTGGAGTCTGGGTTTCTAGTAGCAATGACAAGCAATGACAAGGCATCGCCTACGGCTTCCAATCCAATGACAAGCAAAAGACGAAGATGTTTTGGAACCGGAAAAAAGAAGCGGATTTTCGCACAGCTTGCTCATAGTGTAGGTCCCACTTGTATATCCTATTTGGCCGAAGAAGCATCGGACAGGTTGGAGTTCTTACCTTCTTGCCCCATAGGATGTTTAGATAGTGGATCCAACTAAGCTAACAAACCATTTCTATCTTAGGCAAGTAGACCAACCCTTTTCGGTGTGGGTACCACCACGACAGATCATGTGAAAGCTCACATGGTCTCATGTTGGTTAAGGCTATATCCCAACTACAACAAGATTAATAATGAACTAAGACATGCTTGAAGAAGCATCTCATAGTGTTCAAATATAATGAACTAATACATGTTTGAAGAAGCATCTCAAAGTGTTCAAGATAATAATGAACTGATATGTTCTTAAAGAAGTATCTCGAAGTGTTCAATGAAATGAGGAAGTAAGATGTGCTTGAGAAGTACCTCATAGTCTTCAAGAGTTTTAAAAGATGACGGACATGAATGATGGCCTAAAGTGGTTTACTTAGCATGGGTGATATTTATGGGGTCTTATTCATGCCTTGCACAAGTATGCTTTAAGGTTATTCATGAAGTGTTCCTCTTGTGTTGTGAAGAGCTTGGTATTACGACTTATGTTTTCCAACTATCTATATGATGATGTTTAAACTTGGCATATAGTTTATAATGAAATTTCCCTTTTAGCATGTTTTAAAGGTTTTTATGCATGGCTATCATAATTAATGCATTTTTTTACTAACACATATTTTTCCTACATTTTTCCCAAGTGTAGGGTCCGATTCTCGAGGTGATCATTCCAGTGGCTAAAGCTTGGACTTGTGTATCTTCCTAGCTTGCTGGTGAGTCTTCATGGTTAGAGGACGGATTTTTCATATGTTGTAGTTCCTTTCATTTATTTCCTTTCTTTGGACATGTTGTATGGGCTAGGCCCTATTTCATTCAAGATTGTAATAGATGACTATATTGAGACAAGTCTAGACTTCCGCTTTCTTTTATGAAAAACTTTTTAAGACTTGAAATGTGGTTTACTCTTTATTGTTCTATTCTTATGTTATGAAAGCTTGGGGGCTTGTATGGAGTCCTTCGGGATTCTATATGCCTTGTTACATCTAGGGGGTACCCCTGGGTCGTGACGTAAACCAAGCATATCTCAACTTTGAGAAAGCAGAGTCAAATTATAAAAAAATATAGTGAGTTTTTAAGAAAGTGATGAGTATTAGATTTGCACTCATTTAAGGTCCATTTAGCTTAATAATTAGTGTCCTCAATGCCTAATTTTGTCCAATTCTAATAGAATAATGATGATTTGCAGCTATGAAGGCGATTGGACAACATAAAGACTGATGTTTGAAAGAATGGCCAAATATACAAAATGAAGTGCCAAGTTAACATTATTGATCGCCTAACAAGAAAGGTGGATCGCCAACTGAGCACAACCTTGCCCAAATTTATAGTGCATAACACTTGTGTCTATTAAAGAAGGTCAGCATACTCCAGTAAGAACGTCAATGTGCCAAATGAGAACGGTGAGCCTGATTCACATCGCCCAAAGCGACAATATGCAATGCAAAGATAGAACACTTGAAAGGTAAACGAAGGTGGTATTTGGCGATTCACCAAATGTGAAAGGCTGACTCAATCGAGTTCGCCAACTAAGGTTTAAACATCTGAAGCCTAGAGCATCATAAGTTGAGCTAAGGAGAGATGGGTGATTCACCAAGCAGGTTAGATGAGCCTGACTAATGCCGTCGAGTCGGTCGCTAAGTGGATTTTGGGACAATTTTTAGAAAAGTATAAATAGCCCAAAGGATACAATTTTTAGGGAGTTCGAGAATAATTATGAAAAGTACTGTTTTGAGAGGTTTAGAGAGTTAGAGAACACTTTACCTTTAAGAACACTTTTCTAGTTTTTGGGGTTTCACGACTTGGTGTTTAATTTTGATAAATTGAAGTTGATTCATAAGTGGGTTGACTTGTAATTGTTACCCATGGCTGCTTTCATGGAAGGTATAATCTCTTTACTTATTGTGATGGGTGGCTAGAACCCCAAGATCTAGGGGTGCTAAAATGGGCTTGAGTGTTGATTTAATGTAATGGGTATTATTTTATGCTCTATATTGTTGTTGTTCATACATTAGTTTGGTTAAATTACCATGGGGTTAACCTAAGGGTTAAGGTTTCAAACGTAATTCCAATTTTCTATCTCCAGTTGATGCTTGAAAGAGATTGATTAGAGTGGGTATAATTAGTTCAATACTAGAAATTTAGGTTTGATGTCTGTAATTTTCTTGAAAGAGAGGTTATGGGTCGGATCTATTGCCCTATTCCTGAAAGAGAAAATAGATTAAGGTATTGGGTTCTTTAGGATTGGCATTTAAATGAGACCGAAAGAAGATTCTAGGCATAGATTCTTTGAGATCGAAAGATGATTAGCGTTAATGAAGATAACTTCACCTATTCATGAATGTTCATCACAATAGAGCAACACAATCATCCCCACGTGACATCAATTTCCAATCCCCGCACCACTAGATTGCTTGTTAACTCTTGATTTCTTTTAGTTGCGATAATTGGTAATCAAAGCTTTACATTTAGTTGGTAGTATCATCCACCCAATTGTTCTTACAATTGCAAATGAGCTAATTGAAGGTCCAAATTTCTTGATAAGGAATTCTTTACTATATACCATTCCCTGTGGAATTTGATCCCGACTCTTTGTTGAGTTTATATATTGACTACAACTACTCACACTTTTAATAGGTTTTGGAGAGTGATTTGAGTGTTATCAAAATTGGTGCTGCTGCCGGGGAGTGGTGGTTGAGAATTCTAATTGAGAAATTAGATTTTTATTTTTGTTTATTTTTAATAGATGTGTTGTTTTGTGTTGTTGTTGGTTGATTTGCAGGTTGATAAAATGAGTGACCATGGAAGTGACAACGATTGTCACTATGGTCAAAACGACAATATGGGTGATTTAAATGAAATGCCCATTAATGTCACTCAAACCACTGGAGCAATACAGATACCTCCTACAACTGGGAGGTTTGTGTTTCACATCACCAGAACTATGATACAATTGCTCCAGATGAAAGGAATTTTTTGGGGTCTGGCTCATGAGGTTCTCCATGAACACCTTAGGAATTTTAAGGAATTATGTGGACCCTTTATGTTCAAGAATATCTCTCAAAAGTCCGTAAGGTTGAGGTTATTCCCGTTCTGTTTAACAAGAAAGGCTACAAGATGGTTGGCAGAATTGTCAAATGATTCAATTACTTCGTGGGAAGAGATAACAGATGCCTTCTTGGTGAGATTCTTTCCACCCTCGAAGATGGTTAAACTTCTTCTCCAAATATAAAAAATTTCAAGCATATTAGAGGTGAGCCTTTGCATGAGACAAAGTTCAGGTTCAAGAAGTTAGTCTTGTAATGTCCAACGCATGGCGTTACAGATAATTTGATGATGCAAAACTTCTATTACAACCTTGATTGAGTCAATAAAGGTGTGGTTGATCAGTTAGTCCAAGGTGGATTAATAAGACAATCGTATGATGTGGCTGTTTTGTTGCTAGATGATATGACTAAGGTCAACTGAGCATGACACACTAGAGAGGATCAAGTACCTCTTCTACAAGTGGGTTTGAGAAAATAACAAGTCGATAAGGACCATGAAAGGGATGAAAACATGGCCTGAATGATGACCCAAATTGAGTTATTGTCTAAACATGTCATGGGATGTGAAACTAAGTCGGTGAATGTTGTTGGAACCAATAGTGGGTGGTGCCCAAATGATGCCAAATTTGAGACATTATAAAAAGAGGAAGTTCAATACCTAGGAAATCAAGTTGAGGGTTCTCACACCAATTATCAATGAGAAGTGGGAACCAAGGTTGGAACAAAGATAGAGATAGTGGTTGGAATGACAAGCGGGGTGGAAACTGGAGAGATAGGGAGATGGAAAAAGATAGATACGAGCCTTCCCATGATCGTCCATGCCTAAAAGAATCAACTGGTCCAAAAGAAATTCGGACTGAAGACATGCTTCTAACGATCTACAACAAGGTTGAATGGTCTGATAAGGTGTTGATGGAATTGAAAAATGACTTCTCCACTTTAACACAGATGGTAACTTCGCACTTAGTTTCAATCAAGCAGCTCAAGACCCAACTGGGTCAAATTGCCTATCATCTCAATCCAAGGCAAACAGGAACATTGCATGGTAACACTATCCCGAACCCCAAAAATGATTGTTGAGTTTCAGCGATATGTCATGCCATGACACTAACTATGACGCTTATGGGTAGGCAACCCAAGCCTTTACTTTTGTTTTTATTGCTTTCGAATAACGTATAATGTGAGTACAGGTTAAGAAGAGATTAAAAGAATGAAAACGGAAGTACAAGTGATGTAAAACCCAAACGGTGATCTGCCAAAGGGAATATGCAAACTAATCCTTGTCTACCTTTTGAGCTTGAATAGATAGAAAAATGTCTTGTCAAGATCCATGATCAAGACTCCAAAGGGTGATTCACCGAAGTGCACTACGCAATCTCCAACGGGTCTACCAAATCAGCCTACAAGTTTGGTGTTTGTTCAGGCATGTTCGGTGAGCTTAAGCTCTAATTAGATATTTTCCAAACACGTTCGGTGACGTTATTTGGGATCACCGAATGGGAATGATATAAAAAGTCCAAGGGTTTTTTCAAATTCAAAAATAAACCTTTGAGATTTGAGAGCCTTTTTGATTCCTTTCTCTTACTTTGCATATTTTGAGTGTTTGTGAGTCTCTTTTGATTATTTACAAAGTTCGAGGAGTGCATTTTCTTGGAGTTCGTGTCGACCCACCCCCGATCCCTCATTTTCTCAATGATTTTGAATTCTTGTTGATACTTTTGAGTTTAAAATGCATATAAGGTGTGTGCTTAAGCCCTTTAACTGCTATTGTGTGCCTGGTTTTGATGGATAGCATCATATTGTATGATTTGAACTATGACCTGTGATTTTGGTTGTGAATCCCTGTAAAAATGTGAATTGTGATTTTGTTGGTTAAATTGCATAATTGTATTGATAAATATGTTGGGTCTAGGCCTAATTTAATGTGGGTAAAGTGTGAGTAACCCTGTGTTGACCCAATTTCATGATTTTGCGCAATGAAAGACAAGGTGACTACTTTCTTAACGGAAAATCATCAATAGTGCTATGCTTAGTAATATTTGGGAGAAATCTTAGTGCCCATGGGTAAAAAAGCATATAGGCAATTTATAATGTTGATGGGAAACTCGTATTTGTTGTGTGTTTTGGATAAGCTGTGAAAATTAGGCACTATGATGAACACTTCATGTTTGGTGGGCCTGTCTTAGCTCTCCAAGGAAGTTAGGCAGATTGCCGAGTAAGCCCAGCTCACCTTCTTTAGCATATGCATGGCCTTGGGTACTATCATATTCGGTGGGTTTGTCTTAGTCTGTCAAACCCATTTGGCAAATCGACGAGTGGAAGAGGATATCGCCCTTGATGCCTGTGTCTTTCTTTTTTGCACTGTCAGTTTCAGTCAACTTGTCCTAGACCGCCAAATCTGACTCAACGAATTGCCGAGTTGGCATTAGCTTGGCTTTTTATACTTGATCCCTAAGTTAATTGCCTTTGTCCTTTTCGGCGAGCTCACCGTAGTTCGCTGATCCTGTTTGGTGCCTTCTAGTTAGGCGAGCCTCAAGAATGTTTTCGAAATGTGATTCAATGTACTTTCAATGTCAACTAACCTTCATAAATCCTATGTTTGAATGCGCACTTTGCAGGTAATGGCAAGAACTAAGGGTAAGCAAGTAGCTTCATCCAATAATGAATTAGATAGGGAACCTTCTCCTCCTCCTCCTTCACCAAAGAAGAAAAAATGCATCTCTATAAATGATCCTTCAAGGCCTCTCATACTCAACAAACAAACCCTAAGACCCCTACCAGTGGGGTTAAGAAAGTGAGGAAGCACATCACCACTAACCATGTAAATATCCATTCAAAGTTGGTATCACCCCCACAAGATACCAATTTTACTTCTCGTGTTCTCCCAATAATAGCTCCAATGGCTTTGAATAGGCTCAAGGAAGAAGGAGAATGGACCATTTTGGAGGAGCGTCGACTCTGGACTAACAGACTCATGAACGATTATCCATCCATATAGGCAGCTATCAAATTCCACAGGTTAGAGCAGTTTACAAAAGGCAGACAACCCTATGTGCCAAAGTGGGTACATGAATTCTATGACGCCTATGACAAGGCGTTGCCAAAGAAGAGAAAAGGCATTGTCTCGAAGGGGTAAAATGGTTCAGTGTCATGCCAATGAGATTAACACAGTACTGTGCACCCGGAATAATCAGGCTGATGAGTGTAAAACCCGGATGACTAAGAATTTAGACGCACTAAAGGGGTGGTTGACCCCTCTGATATCCGATGAGTCTTCTCCTACGTGGATTGTTGAAGGGGACAAAGATAGAGAAAAAAGACCTAAATATTGTGGCAAGATATTGGTTTGGGTTTATTAGCAACAATATTATGTCATCCCAAAATGAGTCAATACTCCGGCATCCAAAAGTAGTACTCGTGGGCTTTATTATTAAGAAAAAAAATTCAATATAGGTGAAATCATTGTGGAAGAGATACTACTACGGACTAGACAAAAGTAAACCTCTCTCCCTTCTCAGTGCTTTTTACGCAGCTATGTGAGAGAGCGGGAGTTCCCTTTTAAAGGATGACAGATATGAGGATCACACCGGTCTCCTCTAGTGACATTTGGAGGATCGAGGCCGAGTACTTGCGGGACGATGCGGCTCGAAGGAAGATGCCACCACAAGACTCCACGCCAATAGTTGATCCCACTACTTTGGCAGCTGAGGCTAGCACACCTTCTTCTTCTGTGGATCAGGCAAGTATTTCTACACCTTCCTCCACTGCTAGCCCGTCTGTTTCTGTATGTGTGCCTACTACCACTAATGGTGTTGCTACTATTATTAGGCATCCCCCCTCTCTTATTTCCTGTCCCCCCCTTGACCCAGTCTTTGATTTACTAAATGAGCAGCCTTCCCCGGCAGCAAATGTGAGAGCTACTCGAGTTGAGACGGACATTCCCAAACTCATTGACCAGGCCATTATGAAAACGTTGGCTCATTTGATAGAGTGGGTGGCCAAGTGTGAGGTGATTTTTGAGAGACACAACGTGAGACTGGATGATCTCACAGCTAGGTTAGAGGCTCAGGAGAAGACCAAGGGTAGCAATGGAACACTTGACTCCATGCGAGATGAGATTTATACTCTGAGGGCGAAGGTGGTCCAGTTACTGTCAACGGATATCTCCATGCTTTGGGGTGAGATTCCCTTCTACATATGTTTGCTTCTATGCCCGAGATGCTGAGTGTTGTGCCTCCCTCTAGTGAGCAGCTTGAGGTTGCTATACATTGTAATACCTCGGAATCAAGAAGGATAGAAAAGGGGCTAAGTATGCAGTCACAAGCCCAAACTAAGTTGTGAGACGCTCCACGGAGCCCTTGATGGGTCGAGAAGGGGACCACGACTCGTTATGGTGCTCGTGAAGGGCTTCCAGAACCTGTCCAAGATGGTTCCCTTCCTACAAAACCTTAGACGGCTCATGGTAAGCATCACGGACTGTCAAGGTGGTCGTGAAGAGGGTCAGGGCAATAAGGGTCCTTCCCCAGCCGCTAGTCAACGACTACGAATGCAATATTGGCTCGTGGAAGCCTTGACGGACAGTGAAGGCCACTCTGGCAGTGGTCGCATCAGTTTTAAGTTAAGGTCTTTGGGTTTTTTCCTAATTATTCTATCCTAATATTATGTCATTTTTCCCTTACCTAAAGTTCTATATAAGTGTTTTTAACCCCAAATTTCCTCAACTCAAGTCATTCTCTCAAATTTATAAAAGAAGAACAAGTCTTCTTCTCCAAAGTATTTCTCTCTCAAGAGAGCTTGAAGACGAAGGAGTCAACCTAGGGTTTTAAGTCAAGTTACCAATTCCACCATTGAAGGCAAGCTTTTGGCATTAAGGTATGATAGTCTTTATCTATGGAGCCCTTTCCTCAATAGAGTTCCTAAATTCTCCAATTTACAAAGTTAGAAATCCCCAATTGAGTTAGGGTTTTTCTTTCATGTCATGAGTTCCTTTAACTATTCATTAATTTGATAGGGTTATGAATTATTATGCATGACTTGAGTTATATTCCATTATTTTAAGATGAATACATGCTTAATCCATGTTTTCTAGATATTGATGATTGAAAGTGGGTTTTGAACTATGAAAGGTGAATATGTAATTATGCATGTTCTTATGAAATTGATGAAATATGATGTAAATGGCTTTGAGAATGAAGCACCTATGTTGTTATTATTGATTGTTGTAAAAGGATTTCCCACATAACTACCCCATGCATGAATGTGAACGATTTTTCTCACATAAAGAATTCTAAGGTTGAAAGGTTTTCTCACCTAAAATAAATCAAAGTTAAGGAGATATTCTAAGAATGAGGCAAGCAACGATTACCCATGACCTCTTATGAAAGACAAGAGGCGATTACCCATGTCATATGATATAAGGACAAGAGGCGATTAGACAAGTCCTTTAAAGAAAAGATGAATACGAATAATAAATTTTCTGTGGGAGTTATGCTTAGCACCAAGTGGACAAGTGGCAATTACCCATTTCCCATAAATTATGTGCCAACATGGGAATTATCTAGATAAACATTAGCTAGCAGATCCACGTAAGCTAGAAGTTCATGGTCTTACCTTGGCATGTAAGACACCTCTTTTCGGTGTGGGAGGCACTGGATTCCATGTTAATAGCTCACATGCTCTTACATGTTGGTTAAATGTAATTCTCCCACATTAACAAGTCAAGGTTATTTGAAGAAGTGTCTCACATGTGTTTTAAGAGGATGTCTACTTTCATTGGCCATGTTTTATGATTTATGTTTTCTGACTCTTTCATATCATGTTTTAGCTTGGTCATTGCATATTACGAAAATGTCCCTTTATCATGATTTTTATGTTTCATGCACAGCTATCTTACTTAGTACATATTTTGTACTAACACGTACTCTTTCCAACATTTCTTATCCAAATATTGGGTTCGATTCTCTAGGTTCAAGCTTCCGTTACTGGGGATCTTTAGTAGAGACTCGAAGATTGGTGAGTCCTCATACTTCGAGGACCGAGCCTTTATATCATTATGTCATTTCATTTCAGTTTGAACTTGATGTACGAGTTACGTCCTAATTTCTTCTTATGTACTACATGGCTTTGAGATAATGTTTAGACTCCACTTTTCCCTAAACTTATATATGTTGAAATTGTCTTTTAAATCTCATATATTATATTATCTTGTAGCATGAATGCTAAGTGGCTTGTATGGGGCCTCTCTAGGTGTTATACGTTATGTTACGCATAGGGGCTACCTTGGGTCTGACAAACTTGGTAATCAAAGCACAAGGTTTAGAAAGGTCCTAGGAAGTCTCATAAGCAATGTCGAGTAGGTTCTTATTCATGAGTGTGAAGCACGCCACATTTATGAAAGAGAGGCTATAAAATGTTTAGGAAACTCCACTTCTTTCATTACTCTAAAGTCAGGTGATAGATTTTAACTCTACAATGTCTCTCTTCTATTCCTTATCTGATGGTCTACAGGATATGGAGACTCGAAGGGCATATGCTAGAAGGAATGTGGGAGAGAATGTGAATCAAGAGGCTCCTTCTCAAGCTCCTCAAGTTCTGGTCGATTCTTTGGCCGAGCAAGTGTCTAATATGAAGTTTAGGGTTGCTTTTCAAGTGTTGTCCCAAGCCATGACGGCTCAAGCCAATAGGGAGGTTGCGGTCCCTGTGAACCCAAATGTCGGTATGACGACAACTAGAGTGAGAGACTTCACTAGAATGAATCCTCCGGAGCTTCATGGTTCTAAGGTTGAGGAAGACCCTCGATGAGGTTTACAAGGTGTTGATGATCATGGGAGTGACACTAGTGGAATAGGCAGAATTGGCCGCTTATCAACTTAAGGGTGTTTCTCAAAATATGGTTCAACCAATGGAAAGAAGAGAGAGCGGAAGATGCGGCCCCTCTCGATTAGGAAAAGTTCAAAGTTGCTTTCCTTGATAGGTTTTTTACCCTTGAGATGAGGGAGGAAAAGGTGCTTGAATTCATCAACCTTCATCAAGGAAATATGAGTGTGAAGGAATATGCTTTGAAGTTCACACAATTCTCTCGATATGCTCCTACAATAGTTGTCGATCCTAGGGCGAAAATGAGTAAGTTTGATTCAGGTGTGTCTGAAATAGTTTTTAAGGAATTTCGTACCGCTATGCTTGTTAATAATATGTATATTTCTCGTCTCATGGTTCATGCTCAACAAATTGAAGAGGAGAAGCTTAATGAAAAGTCTAGGGAGGCAAAAAGGGCTAAAACCGGTGATGGTAACTTCTCACACTCATGGTCCGATGGACATGGTCATTCTACGTTCCAACAAAGGTTTTTGGGTCAAGGTTCCTCCAATGCTCCTCCTAAGTTCAAAAAGGATAGGGTGTCTAACCCTAAGCCTCAAGGAGGAAATGGTAGTGGATCTTTATTTCCTACTTTTGCTAAGTGTGGAAAGAATTATGAGGCTAGATGTCACACGGGATCCAATGCTTGCTTTGGTTGTGGTAAGATGGAACACAAGATAACTTATTGTCCCTCAGTTACTAAGAATGAGGGAGATAGTCATTGACGGGCCCAATCTAATCCTTCATTCAGTCCTAGTTGGAGTCAGAAGCAAAACAAATTTTATGCACTTCAGACTCATCATGAGCAAGAGGGTTTGCCCGATGCGGTTACTGGTATGTTGAAAGTCTTCCAACTTGATATTTATTCTTTACTTGAACCCGGTGATACCTTGTCTTTTGTGACGCTATATGTGGCTATGAGGTTTGATATTCTTCTGGATGTGTTGTTAGATCCCTTTTCTGTCTCTACTCATGTTGGTGATTCTATTGTGGCTAAGAGGGTCTATAGAAAGTGTCCCATAGAGTCACTCATGTTGACCTTGTAGAGCTTGATATTCTAGATTTTGATGTTATCCTTGGTATGGATTGGTTGCATTCATGTTATGCTTCTATTGATTGTAGAACCCATGTAGTCAAGTTTCAGTTTCCAAATAAACCCATCCTAAAGTGGAAAGGGGGGAATTTGATGCCTCAGAGTCAGTTTGTCTCTTGTCTTAGAGATATAAAGATTATTTCTAAGGGTTGCATATATCATCTAGTTAGGGTGAGGGATATAGATTCTGAGGCCCCTTCTTTTGAGTTTGTCCTCATTGTGAATGAGTTTCCGGAAGTATTTCCAAATGATTTGCCCGATATTCCTCCTAAAAGGGAAATAAACTTTGGTATTGACCATCTCCCAGATATGCAACCTATCTCTATTCCTCCTTATCGTATGGCTCCGACATAATGTGAGGAATTAAACAAGCAATTGAAAGATTTGTTGGATAAGGGTTTCATCTGGCTGAGTATCTCTCCATGGGGTGCTCCAGTTTTGTTTGTTCAAAAGAAAGATGGTTCACTCCGTATGTGTATTGACTACTGGCAATTGAACAAGGTTACCGTTAAGAACAAATATCCTCTTCCAAGGATAGATGATTTGATTGACCAACTTCAAGGAGCAAGTTACTTCTCTAAGATTGACCTCCGGTTGGGTTATCACCAATTGAGGATGAAGGAAGATATCATTCCAAAGAAGGCTTATCGGATTCGGTATGGTCATTATGAGTTTTTGGTAATGTCATTTGGTTTAACTAATGCTCGAGCGACATTTATGGATTTGATGAATAGGGTGTTTAGACAATACCTTGATATGTTTGTGATTGTGTTCATTGATGATATACTAATCTATTCAAGGAGTGAAGATAAGCATACTAATCATTTGAAGATTGTGTTGCAAGTCCTCAAGGACCAACAACTCTTTGCATAGTTTAGTAAATGTGAGTTTTGGTTAAGGTCTGTGACTTCTTGGTCACATATTTTCTGAAGTGGGAATTCAGGTAGATCCTAAGAAAACAAATGCGGTCAAGAGTTGGCCTAGACCTCTTACCCCTTTGGATATTAGAAGTTTTTTGGGTTTAGTCGGTTACTATAGAAGGTTTGTTGAAGGATTTTCTTCAATTTCTTCTCGATTAACGTCATTAACTCAAAAAAAGGCTAATTTCATATGGTTTGAAGCATGTGAAAGAGTTTTCAAGAATTGAAAGATAGACTTACTTCTGCTCCAATGTTGATTTTACCGGTAGGGACTGAAGGTTTTGTTGTTTATTGTGATGCCTCAAGAATTTGGCTAGGATGTGTACTTATGCAAAATGGGAAAGTCATTACCTATGCTTCAAGGCAACTTAAGATTTATGAGAAAAATTATCCTATCCATGACCTTGAATTAGTGGCGGTTGTTTTTGCTGTAAAGATTTGGAGGTTATTTGTATGGTGTTCATGTGGATGTCTTTACCAACCACAAGATTTCGCAACATGTGTTTAACCAGAAAGATCTAAACCTACGACAAAGGAGTTTGCTTGAGTTACTAAAGGATTATGACATGAGTGTTCTTTATCACCCCGATAAGGCGAATGTGGTGGCAGATGCTCTTAGCCGATTATTGATGGGTACTGTTGCTCATATTTAGAAGGATAAAAGGGAGTTTGTTCAATATGTTCATAAATTAGCCTGATTGGGTGTTCGGGTTGTTGACTCTACCCAAGGTGGTGTTATGGTTCATAATAGTTCACAATCATCTTTTGTGACTGGTGTGAAAGCTAAACAAGGTCTTGATCCGACTATGGCAAACTTGAAGGAAACAGTGCTTAAAAAGTCCATAGAGGCCTTCTCCCAAGAGGGAGGTGGTGTACTTAGATATCAAGGTCGGCTGTGTGTTCCTAATGTTGATGACTTGAGAGATCAATTTTTAGTAAAAGCACATAGTTCTCGGTATTTCATTCACTCGGGATCCACCAAGATGTACCGTTACTTACGGGAGATCTATTGGTGGAATAGGATGAAGAAGGATATTGTGGAATTTGTCTAAGTGTCCAAATTGTAAACAAGTAAAGGTTGAGCATCCGAAGCCAGGAGGTTTATCCCAAGACATTAGGATTCCTACTTGGAAGTGGAAAAAATTGAATATGAACTTCATTCTTGGTTTATCGCGCACCCGGTGGCAACATGATTCGATTTGGGTTATCGTGGGATCGAATGATGAAATTGGCTCATTTCATTCCCATCAAGGTTTCTTATTTGGTAGAGGACTATGCTAAGTTGTATTTGAAGGAAATGATGAGGTTGCATAGAGTGCCCTTATCCATTATCTCCGATCGTGGTACCTAATTCACCTCTCAGTTTTGGAAATATTTCCAAAAGGGTCTTGGTACTCATGTTAAGCTTAGTACAACCTTTCATCCACAAACTAATGGGAAAGAGGAGTGTACTATCCAAACCTTGGAAGATATGTTAAGAGCATGTGTAATTGACTTCAAGGGTAATTAGGACGATCACTTGCCTTTGATTGAGTTTACGTATAACAATAGCTATCACTCAAGTATTATAATGGCTCCATTTGAGGCTTTATATGGTAAGAGGTATAGATCTCATATAGGTTGGTTTGAAGTGGGTGAAGTTGCTTTGATAGGTCCTGAATTGGTACATGAGGCTTGGAGAAAGTTCAGCTTATTAGACAAAGGTTGAAAATGGCTTAGAGTCGACAAAAGTCCTATGCCGATGTTAGAAGGAGAGATCTTGAGTTTGAAGTAAATGATTGGGTCTACTTGAAAATTTCACCTATGAAGGGTGTAAAGAGATTTGGGAAGAAAGATAAGCTTAGTCCCCGATATTTGGGCCCATATCACATTATGAGGCAAGTTGGCAGGGTTGCTTATGAACTAGATTTGCCTAATGACTGGCATCGGTGCATCCGATTTTCCATGTCTCTTTGTTGAAGAAATGTTTTGGAGATCCGACATATATTGTTCCTTTAGAAGGCTTGGAAGTTAAGGAGAATCTTTCATATGGGGAAGTTTCGGTTGAAATTTTAGACTAGCAAGTGAAGAAGTTGAGAAACAAGGAAGTTGCTTCCGTAAAAGTTCTTTGGAGAAATCAGTTAGTTGAGGGTGCTACTTGGGAGGCTGAGGCCGATATGATGTCACGTTATCCTCATCTCTTTCCCTCCATTCCTACTTTAGCTTGAGGTATTTATGTCCTCATGGTTTACTCTTGGTATCATGTGTCTTAGATATTTCCATCATATCCTCATTTATGCATGTTCATGAAAAGCTAGAGGTATTTATGCATGTTCATGTTTATGTGCATTTGAGCATGAGTGGCATATAGACTTCATGATATAATGTTTTGGACATGCTTTAGCTTGGAGTTGATGTTTTCTCCTCGGATATGTGCATTTGTGTAAGTGAATTCATGTTGGGTTGCTAGGTCTAGTTCCTATCTTCCTTATGATGTTTTGAATATGTTTTGTCTTGGAGTCGATGTTCCTCCTTTGTTTTGTACATTTTTGATAAAATTGCTTTATTGATTGTGTTGTTAGTTTCTCTCCTACTTTTTTCGCGCTAGTTTGAGTTCCATTCAAGGGAGAATGTTCCCAAGGGGGAGATATTGTAACACCTCGGAATCAAGAAGGCTAGAAAAGGGGCTAAGTAGGCAGTCACCAACCCAAACTAAGTTTTGGGACCCTCCACGAAGTCCTTGACGGGCCGTGAAGGGGACCACAATTCGTTATGGTACTCGTGAAAGGCTTCCAAAACCTGTCCAAGATGGTTACCTTCCCACGAAACCTTAGACTGCCCGTGGTGAGCATCATGGACCATCAAGGTGGTCATGAAGAGGGTCAGGGCAATAGGGGTCCTCCCCCAGCCACTGGTCAAGGACCACGACGTCCATAACGGCTCATGGAGTCCTTGATGGACCGTGAAGGCCACCGTGGCAGTGGTCGTGTCAGTTTTAAGTCAGGATTTTTTGGGTCTTTTCCTAATTATTCTATCCTAATACTATGTCGTTTTTCCCTTACCTAGAAGTCCTATATAAGTATTTTTAACCCCAAAATTTCCTCAATTCAAGTCATTCTCTCAAATTTCTAAAAGAAGAACAAGTCTTATTCTCCAAAATATTTCTCTCTCAAGAAAGCTTGAAGAAGAAGGAGTCAGCCTAGGGTTTTAAGTCAAGTCTCCAATTCCACCATTGAAGACAAGCTTTGGCATTGAGGTATGATAGTCTTCATCTATGGGGCCTTTTCCTCCATAGTGTTCCTAAATTCTCCAATTTACAAAGTTAGAAATCCCCAATTGAGTTAGGGTTTCTCTTCTATGTCATGGGTTCCTTTAACTATTGATATATTTGATTGGGTTATGAATTATAATCGAAGGTCAGATGCAAAGCCCTGCATGAATTGAGTTATATTCCATGATTTGAAGATGAATCCCCATTAACCCATGCTTAACCCGTGTTTTCTAGTTATTGATGATTGAAAGTGGGTTTTGAACTATGAAAGGCGAACTATGGAATTATGCATGTTCTTATGGAATAGATGAAATATGATGTAAATCACTTTGAGAATGAAGCACCTATGTTTTTTTTTATTGTTGATTGTTGTGAAAGGATTTCCCACATAACTACCCCATGCATGAATGTGAAAGGTTTTTCTCACATAAATGATTCTAAGGTTGAAAGGTATTCTCACTTAAAATGAATCAAAGTTAAGGAGCTATTCTAAGAATGAGGCAAGCGACGATTACCCATGACCTTTAATGAAAGACAAGAGGAGATTACCTATGTCATATGATATAAGGACAAGAGGCGATTACCCAAGTCCTTTAAAGAAAAGATGAATAAGAACAATAAATATTTCGTGGGAGTTATGCTTAGCACAGAGTGGAGAAGTGGCGATTACCCATGTCCCATAAACTATGTGCCAACATAGGATTTGTCTAGATAGACATTAGCTAGTGGATCCACGTAAGCTAGAAGTTCATGATCTTACCTTGTCAAGTAGAACACCCCTTTTCGGTGTGGGAGACACTAGATTCCATGTTAATAGCTCACATGGTCTTACATATCGGTTAAAGGTAATTCTCTCACATTAACTAATAAAGGTTGCTTTAAAAAGAATCTCACATATGTTTTAAGAGGATGTCTACTTGCATTGGCCATGTTTTATGATTTCTGTTTTCTAACTCTTTCATATCATGTTTTAGCTTGGTCATTGCATATTAAGAAAATGTCCCTTTATCATGATGTTTATGTTTCATGCATGTCTATCTTACTTGGTACATATTTTTTACTAACGCATACTCTTGCCTACATTTCTTATCTAAATGTAGGGTCCGACGCTCCAAGTTTGAAATTTCGTAGCTAGGAATCTTTAATAGAGACTCGAATATTGGCGAGTCCTCATACTTTGAGGAGCGAGCCTTTATTTCATTATGTCATTGCATTTCAGTTTGAACTTGATGTACGAGTTACGTCTCGATTTCTTCTTATGTACTAGATGGCGTTGAGACGATGTTTAGACTTTTGCTTTTCTCTATAAAACTTTAATATGTTGAAACTGTCTTTTAATTCTCTTATATTCTATTATCTTGTAGCATGAATGCTAAGTGGCTTGTATGGGGCCTCTCTGGGTCTTATACGCCATGTTACGCCTAGGAGCTACCTTTGGTTGTGACATTCATGTTGAGTCTGTTGATGCTCATAAAAGTGAGAGGGTCGAGGAGACAGATGAGGAGGAGTTGTAGGCTGAAGAGAATGGGATTTCTGAGACATTGACAGAGTTACAAGAGACCGATGAGGTTATTTTTTAGGCATCCCTAGAGAGATCTCTTAGAGGTTGGCCCTAGTGGAGTCATTCCAGACTCTATCATGCCTCCTACTATTGAGACGGGCATTGCTGCCCCAGTTGAGCCTTCCCTGCTGCCTCTAGTGATCTTGTTGCCGGGTATTGATGCCTCTCTTGAGGCGTAACCACCTTAGACTCCGTACGAGAGAGCTTCATATGCATAGCCTGTCAGGGTGACCTTTTATATCAGCCTGCCCGTATAATTTCTTATCTTGAATTGAGGACACTACATTTTTATTTTTGGTGGGGTGAGAGCCTTCGTGCCAATATTTCCTTTTTGATTGTATTCTGTTATTTTGAGTTTTGAACAGTTGTAGTATTACCTTTTTTTATATTAGAACTCCCTTTTGGGTTAAAGCTTGTTTCTTTAGTTTTGTATCATTCTCTCTTGATGACTGCAATCCCCCGTAAGTTTAAATCATGAAATACTTGAAGTTTTCATTGATAACAATTTGAGGATTGATTGTGTTCAATATCGATGTATTGAATATTACTCATGCTAAGCATGTGTTGCGAGAATGAAATCAATGTGGTTGCACCTTTAAGCGATCTCTTTGACTCTTTTGTTGACTAGCTGTGTTTTGATGTGAGCCTTGTAATGAACATCACACATATACTTTGATCTTTTTCGGAATGTGCTAAATGGTGTATTTCGAAGTGCCATGTGTGGTGAGGTTTTACTTGAAAACATGCATGTGGAATTCTAGAATTTTCCTTGTTAGTCTAATTGTTTAAATATTGGTGAATTCGAGACATGATCTTGGGAAACAATTTGAAGAGGAACCAGATTGTCCATAATCCTTTGTGACTACCTTGTGAGGGTGTGAATCCATTTTGGTACCATTTGAGCCTAACCTATTTGTTGACAACCAAAAGAATCCTCTTGAACCAAATTATCTCTACCTTCTCACCAAAAATATTTTTTGTAGCATTGTGATGTTTTAATAGCCAACTTAGGCCAAAAGCCTAAGTTGAGGGTGTGGAAAGGAAGGATGAATGAAAGTCAAGTGAAGGGCAAAGAAAGATGAAATGAGACTCAACTTTGAAAGTGTTGCAAAAAGAAGGAACCCTTCCTTATAAAAAAAAATCATCATTGTGATGGAAATGGCTTGGAAAAATGAAAATGAAAAAGAGAACTGAAGGAAATATAAGGCGATTCCAAATCAACTGAGTAACAAGTCAAGGTTTGAGTTTTCAAATGAAAAAGAAGAAAATGAACTTGAGAAGAGGTAATGATGATTGCAACAATGCTTTGAAAAGGTATAAGTCACCAATCCAAATTGACCATACCTTAACCCTCAAGCCCATTACAAGCCTAAAAGACCCTTGAGATCTTGCGTGAACTAGGTTGTGTGATGATTAGAAAGTATGTGCAAACCTATTGGACAATGCTTGCATGTGTTTCTCTTTTGAGAGAGTGAGAGCTGCATTGATTCATGTTACCTTTGTTGAATTTCTTTGTGAGAGCATGGAATTTTTCTTGATGTGAGGGCACTTGAATGCATTTGTTGAAACATGTTCTTGCATTAGACAAAGAAGCTAAATGAGCTTGAGCTTGTGTTGAGACTAGGTAGTCATCACCTCGAGATTTTTCATCAGGATTGAGGGTAACATGCTATTGAGAGTAGTCTTGCTATGGCGCTTGCATGTTAACTCTCATTGAGTACTATTATAGACACCCTTATTGAGCTTATTGTGTTCTTGATTTACTTGAGGACAAGCAAAAGTTTAAGTTGGGGGTGTTGATGAGTGATATGTTTGCACTCATTTAAGGTCCATTTAGCTCAATAATTAGTGTCCTCAATGCCTAACTTTTTCCTATTCTAATATAATATTTATTATTAGCAGCTATTAAGGCAATTGGATAAGGCAAGGACTAGTGTTTGAAATAATGACTAAAAATACAAAAAGAAGTGCAAAGTAAACATTGTTGATCCCCTAACAAGAAGGGCAGATCGCTAATTGATCACGACCTCTCCCAAATTGAAAGTGCATAGCACTTGTATCTATCAAAGAAGGTCGGCAAACTCTAGTAGGAATGACGATGCACCAGATGAGAACGATGAGCCTGATGCACATCGCCCAAAATGACAATGTGCAGTGCAAAGACTAAACGAAAGCCGAACCAAGGTGGTATTCGGAGATTCACCAAACGTGAAAGACTGACTCAATCGAGTTTGTCAACTGAGGTTCAAACACCCGAAGCCTAAATCATCATAACGAAAGCTTAGGAAAGAAGGGTGATTCACCGAGCAGGTTAGGTGAGCTCGATTAATGTCGCCGAGTCAGTCGGAATGTGGATTTTGGGCCAAATTTTGGGAAAGTATAAATAGCCCAAAAGATACAATATTTCGGGAGTTCGAGAATAGTTCTGAAAAGTTCTCTTTTGAGAGGTTTAGAGAGTTAGAGAACACTTTACCTTTAAGAACACTTTTCTAGTTTTTGGGGTTTCACAACTTGGTGTTTAATTTTGATAAATTGAAGTTAAATCCAAAGTGATTTTACTTGTATTGCTTGATTTCAAGTTACCCATGGCTACTTTCAGGGAAGGTATAATATTTTTACTTTTTGTGATGGGTGGCTAAAACCCCAAGATATAGGGGTGTTAAAATGGGGTTGGGTGTTGATTTAATATAGTGGTATTGTGCTATGCTTTGTGTTTTTGCTGTTCATACATGAATTTGGTCTAATTACCATGGGGTTAACCTAAGGGTTAAGGTTGCAAACTTAATTCCTACTTTCGATCTCCGGTTGATGCTCGAAAAAGATTGATTGGAGTGGGTATAATTAGTTCAATACTAGTAATATAGGTTTGATGTCTATAACTTGCTTGAAAGAGAGGTTATGGGTCGGATCTGTTTTCCCTATTCTTGAAAGAGAGAATATAGTAAGGTATTGAGTTGTTTAGGATTGACATTTAGATGAGACCGAAAGAAGATTCTAGGTATAGATGCTTTGAGATCGAAAGATGATTAGCGTCAATGAAGATGACTTAGACTATTCATGAATGTTCATCACTATAGAGCAACACAATCACCCCTACATCACATAAATTTCCAATCCCCGCACCCCTAGATTTCTTGTTAACTCTTTATTTCTTAGATATTTTAGTTTAATTGAGATAATTGGTAATCAAAGCTTATATTAAGTTGGTGGTATCATCATCCCAATTGTTCTTACTATTGCAAATGAGCTAATTTAAAGTCCAAATTTCTTGATAAGCAATTCTTTATGATATACCATTCCCTGTGGGATTCGACCCCAAATCTTTGTTGGGTTTTTATAGTGGCTACGACCGCTCACTCTTTTAATTGAGTTTGGAGAGTGATTTTAACATTATCAACAAGTTCAGTTTAGTTCTAAATCTATTTTGAGCAAGGACTCAAAGAAAAAGATTATAAGTTCTCCCATAAAGTGAGACACTTTTTCTTAAAGTGGGACAATTTTAAAATTATTGAACACTAGTGTATAATTTGAGAGTAATATTGAGCACCCAAGTTGTGTAAGGGTTCAAATAATCCAAACCCTAGAATAACACCGCCAACGTATGATAGGATCATGTCGTTGATTCGGGCGACTTCTCAAAAAATACCTAGTAAAGGCTCAAATATTGGAAATTTAAATTAGCATAAGTTCGTCCTTTACCCTAGCAAGATATATGATGACTTTGACAACATAAGCAAAATATATATCATCATAAGGCTCAAGTGATAGTTGTCACTTAGAGAAACTCCACCCAAATGAAAAGTTATATTGTTTTTAGTATTTTCTATTGATATATATATATATATATATTCTACTATATTAGAAGCATGAGTAGCAGTACTTGGTATCAACATGTCTGCTTATGGTAATTTTTTAAATTTATCAAGGACGTTTTTGTCATTTTAGTTCATATCCTTCTTCATCTTACTCCACCTGTTAGTGTAGCCACCACCGCTTCATTACGCGTGGCTTCCACATAGCTCCATCTTAGTGCTCTCATCTATGCATTGAAGAAGAGGAAGACGAAAGTTTCTGCCCTGCATCTTCTCTGAATATAGCTTCAATTTTCAGGTAATTTGCTGGATCTCTCTTCAATTTTTGGCTTCGAATTCTGAATTGTCCATCTTCACTTTCTTTCTCCTTGATTGTGTTTTGGTTTTAATTTTTCATATGATATTTTTAGATTTAGTTTTATATATATATCGGTTGATGAAGTCTGAATGTCACTTGAATTGAAATTAGGGCAAAAATGACAGTATGAATATTGACAGAACCACGAAAAAGTAAATAAATTGATGTGTCTTATCCGGTGTTTCTGGTTCCCTAAGAAATATTTGGGAAGAAACTTCGAAAACTGAGTATGATCCCCAAACATACCGTAAAGATAGTTGTAACCTTGCCTAAAAACATCACTGAACAACAAATTAGCTTCTTGCTTCTACTGAAAAGGTTGGGTTGGGATTCCAGTTGGTATTTATAAGAATTTAGGACCCTTGTGTGGGTAGATTTTTACATAAACCTATTGCACCAACATTCTCTGTGTGGTTTAATCAGACAATTACTTTCTTAGGAGTTAGGACCTGGGCAATTGATTCAAATTGGGCAATTACTTGTGAAGACACATCTTTCTACCTTAATGTAATCTTAGAAATAATCTATTGTAGTAGATTTTCATCTATTGGCGCTTCATTCATATACACCTTTAAAGTTTATGGTATGTGAAAAACCATATACACAAAATATCATCACACCATCCATCTCCCTCTTCCTTTCCACACTGTCAACCCAACATACTTCCATTTTTTTGGTACATAATATACTTCAACTACATGTATATAGTCTCTCTCTCTCTCTATATATATATATATATATCCCACCCCACCCCAAACCCAAAACGGAAAACAAACAAACAAAAAGACTTCAAGCAAACCTCATCCTCAAGAATTGCAGGCAATATAAACAGAACCTTCAAGAAAAAAATTAAAAAGATTTCCAATTTTAGGGGTATATTAGTTAATTAACTAATTATCATCATGATTATTAAGATTAAGCTCAACCCAAAAGCTAAAAATGAAAAGGACATGGAGTTTTGGTCTGATACAGTAACTTAATCTATCTATTTATCCTGCAAAAAAACATAAAAAATCAAGAATCAAACCTGCAAAGCAAGGGTGGAGACATCACTATATATATATATAGGCGTATTCATGTACATTTCTTTTGATAATTGCAGGTTAGCCCCACATGGCATATAGACTTAGACATGCCAGCTACAAGTTGTAGACAAGTATCCACCTAGAACCAAGAAATATCAGTTGCTCCTGTTACAGGATGAAGAGGTTATTCTGGCACCTTTTACGTTTTTCAAATCATTGTATAAATTACTGTGTGAAATCTATTTTTGATTCTATTGTATTCTCCATCTTTTATTTTTGTTTTCTTTTGATGCTTTCTTTTTACGAAATTGTTTATAGTTAGTGGCTTTATACCAGCGTAATCACTCCTCCAATCTCTTAATATGTTATTTTCTCCAAAATATACTTCCACTGATCTTCATTACTTCCATATTCAAAAGGAGACGACACACAAATTTCCTCAACATTTCATCG
This sequence comes from Solanum acaule, assembly GCA_036250505.1. NCBI lineage: Eukaryota > Viridiplantae > Streptophyta > Magnoliopsida > Solanales > Solanaceae > Solanum > Solanum acaule. The sequence goes on from JAJOOR010001362.1 coordinate 27,496, forward strand.
TCTCAAGCTTCTCCAACTATCAATTTTCATCACTTTCACATGCTTCCACCGATTTTCATCTTCAATTTCTCCAAATATTGTTGTAATTTTAAGGCAATCCTTTGTCCTCTCGAAATTGTTGTTGTATTCTTGAACTATTTTTTGTGGAGGGTTGTTTACACATGGTAACTGGTAAGACAACTCATTAGTAAGTTCATAAGAGCTTTTACACTTTGTTAATTTTTAATAAGAGACTTGGAGTGTTAATCTTGAAAAGTTTTTATAGTTCGTTTTACTAGCTGGCGTTTATGCATATTCCTAAATAGTAAGTCTATTTTTGATTTAATGTATTTCAGGGTAGAAATAATCACAAGCTATTGATGTATACACACAAGTGGCTAAATTGGACAGTGAGAATATTGTATACTGTGCTAATTGTGGCTTTCTCACACCAAATTGGAGGAATATAGCAGCACAAAACATGACGTAACAAATAGAAATTGAAATTGGCTCTACATATTCGTAAGTTAGTTTCGAATTGTAAAAACATTGACAAAGACTTGTGCCTTCATTGTTATTTTAAGTGCTTATGCTATTGTGTGCTTAATCGTTTACAATTTAGAAGTCAAATACACACTCAAGAATTTTCAACTGGTTGGTATTATATTTTGTGACTTCAGTAATATCAACTGCATATTGCTTGTCTATTATCAGATTATTCTCATGTTTTATTTTCAATAATAATTGAGAAAGGGGGATATATACAACACGACGCAAACCAAAATTTGACAGAGATGAATATAAACTTGAACCACTAGACCCTGAACTTTGCAACATGCTAAATGAATATAAAATTCACTTATTCATGCTTCTGTCTATTACTTTATCCTATTTTCATAGTAATGTTGCAATTGCACAATTTGATTTCTATTTTTACTTAATCTGTAATTAATCCAACTCATAATTATTGAATCATGCAGGCTGCAATAGTATCACCATCGAACGAGAAGGAGGTGTGGCACTACTTATAGCACTTGCACCCTGCTTGATTGTTGCTCTTTTTAAGCTTTCCACAAATTGTGAAGGCTTAATTAGTTAATTTTAGTTTTTACTGTTGAACTATGTCATCTTCCTCAAACTGTAATTGAATTGGATCCTTGTATATCTTAAATTCATGTGTAACTTAGCTATATTTATTGTGTCTCAGAACAGATTGGAAATTTTGAATACAATTTTGGGAGCTAAAAAGCTTATGCAGACTCTACATCTGCCATTTCGCCTTTTGCAATATCAACTTTTGTAAATATGTAAATATATGCATAGACTGTGCAATTATAAACTTAGTGTATATAGAATGTGTAGAATTTTACTATGAAATGTTCTTCAACCGCTACGTTGTGCTGATTTTTCGTTGCCTTACAAGTATTCCCAACTATTGTCATGTCATATATATTGGGCCCGTGCGCGCACGGGGCAACCTTTATCTAGTATATATATATATATATTATTTTTAAGTCATAAAAGTTTTATTGTTAAAGTACACATGTAGCCTTTACTATTCTATTGACTTTATTTCAATCCATCTTCATATTTACTCTTTCAAATCAGTATTTTTAGTCTTTAGCCAGTAGTTTCATTCAGTTATTTTATATATCGTATATTTCATGTACTAACATCATTCAACGTTGCATTATTTTATAATGCAGATTCAGGTATTTAGGATCTGCAACAAATGTATCACTAAAATATTTTCATTCAACTTTGATGAGACCTTCTTACTTTCAGAGGGCTTCAGTTTGTCTAGAGTATTAGTAATTATTAGATGATGTTAGTAGAGTATTCAAATAGCTCAGTAATCTATCTTTAGTATATTAGAGGCTTCATAGATGAGTTAGTTGAATTATCGATTTCACCATTGTTTTACAAATATATGCATGTTGTACAAATTTCAAATTTTTAACTATAAAGTTGTTGAGTTTGTTTTCTAAATCATCCTTTAAAAACATCCATAGATATGTTATAGTCTTTAGTATAGTAGTAAGCCAGACAAAGAGTTCAGTTAGGACCAACAATGGTTCTGAGTGTTGGTTCGCCTAGAGCGTAGGCTCAGGGCGTGACTTTAATGATATAAAGACTTTGCTATACATCCTAATCATTGAAACCTATTCAGATTCATTAAGTGGTTGTAAATTAAGAAAAACAAACACACTTCTGAATGATTACAATTTAGACCTTGAAAATAAATAGACTTCATGACTGAAGTCTGAATGATTAAGTTTAAGACATTCATTAAATGTAAACAGATGATACTTAATTACTACTCCCTCTGTCCCATTTTATATGTCACATTTTTACTTTACACTTGCATTAATAAATAATGTAACTTTATCTTTTTACCCTTATTTAATTTTTTTTGGAACTCAAGTTTTCAATCAATGAATATGAATTAATTTATTTTGAAATTAATCAATGAACATGAATCATTTACTTAACTTTTCTAAGTTGGGCAAATGTATGTTTTCAATGCTAAACAAGGGTAAAAAAGGAACAATATGCTAATTTATGCATTGATTTCATTAAATGACAAGTATTATAGACCAACTATTTATAGAAATGGAGGAAATATAAAATGGGACGGAGGGAGTAATAAACTCATTTGTAATGACTCCTTGAGGCTTGAGTCAATCCCCTTAGGTACTTGTCATGGATGTGCTCTTTTTTGGACATTTGGAAATTGATGTATTTTGAATATTAATTTATATATATATATATATATAAATTTGTTTGTCTTACTTTCTATCGATTTATTTATTAAAAAAAATGTCTTCCCCTTTTTATGACAATTTTTAGTTTAACTTTTCAATATAACATGTTTAAAATCACATAGTTAAATGATAGTTTAGTACATTAATTATACATATTTTTTCGTTTAATGCCAATAAAATTAATAATCATTTTTTTTCTTTTTAAATTATGTATCAAATTAAAACACAAACAAATTAAAATAGGGAGGAAATATACTTCCACAAAAAGTGAGAGGCGGTTACAGAGATTAGTTGAGAGCACGTTAACTCGTTAAGGTGGCTGGATAAGTAATTGGGTTTATTGGGAAGAGCAAAGTTAAGATATGCCAGTCGGCTTGAGTTCAAGCCACGGTAGCAAAACAATCGACGGAAACCAATAGCTTGAGTACGATGCAGACTGAAGCCAGGGTAGGTGTAGTGATGGATGGAGGAGGAAGCGCAGCCGGTGGAGCAGTGGTTGTGGATGGCGGACCATCTCGGAAATTGATTACTCAGCACCGTCAGCAGTCTCAGATCGGAACGGTTCCTCAGCTTCTCGCCGGTGGTGTTGCTGGTGCCATCAGCAAGACATGCACTGCGCCTCTAGCGAGGCTTACTATTCTCTTCCAGGTTCTAATTTTTACCTGATGAGATTCGAGGTTGATTATTCTAATATCAAGTGAAACTTGGTTTCGCTGTTTTATCTTTTATCCTTCCTATGTGATTTTTATTGAATTCATTAGAAAGTAATGGAGTCATACATAGAGAAACCTATAGAAGCTTATGCCCATTTTCCTCTATATCTTTTGCCGGTAACAGCTACAAGGAATGCACGCGAATGCTGCTAGCTTAAAAAAGGCTAGTATATGGCAAGAGGCTTCACGTATTGTACGTGAAGAAGGATTTAGGGCATTTTGGAAGGGTAATTTGGTCACAATTGCTCATCGGCTTCCATATTCGTCTATCAGCTTTTATGCGTTTGAACGCTACAAGAATGTTGGTACAAACTTTTCTGTGAATTCTATATTTCAAAATATTACTGCCAATAATTTCCGTATCTCATCAGTCTAAAATGTTTGCTTTCTCTTTAAATTATATGCAACAGGTGTTGCAGTTGATTTTGGGAGTTGAAAGCCAAGGAGAGAATATAACTGCAGACCTTTGTATATGGCTTGTAGGTGGTGGTTTGGCTGGAATAACTGCTGCTTCTGTTACATACCCGTTGGATCTTGTTAGGACACGCCTTGCTGCGCAGGTGAGTGGAAGTTTGATGGCGTTTTGATTTAATTCATGGAAATTTGATTTGGATTCAGTAACAATTTTGGTTTTGGGACCATCTTTTGATTTGCCAATTAATGTATTATCCACAATGCCTTGGAAAATAATTATAAAAAACGCTACTTTTAATTGGTGTACGAGGAAAGATACTTACAAAGATCCTATTAAATCCACTGGTTGGATTTCCTCTTCTATATTTTGTTCTTTACACCAAAAACCTAGTGAAGTAACAACTTTCCACTTAATCTTCTGTATAGTGCATTCTTTTCCTTCAAAGATCCACTAGTTCCTCTCCTTCCAAATGTTCCACTAGATGCAAGCTGAGACTGTCCTCCACCATCTTTCCCGGCTCTTGCTTCCTCCTCGCCTCTCCAACAGCTAAGCAAATTTGCCGTATGTTCAGGCATGATCCACAACAATGAATTTTTCTCCTATTTCTATTTTGCTAAATACCTAAGAGGCCACACCTAAACTTGTCGAATATTTTCATTTTGACACTTTAAACTAAGACTAGTAACTATTGAACACCTATACCACTCAAGATTTGTACCTAGTAGACACTTTTCACTGACATGACACATTGTTTGTTCCACAATAATGCTGAGCACAAGAAGTTCTCTTTTTAAATAAAAAGAAAAAATTCTCCTTCTAGCTTCTCTTTTGCCACCACCTCCTCACACATCCACCACCAAAAACCAGTACACCATCACTTCAATTCCTTTATTCCACTTCAAAGAAACATGATTTAGAATACTTCAAGGATCATCAATGACCTATTAATATCTCAAGAATTTTCTAAAGGAAGTTAAATGTCAAGCTAAATATCTTAGGGTCAAAAGATTGTTGAAGGTGCACAAGAATTCTGCAATGTCATTGTTAGTAGTTTCTCTGCATGGTGAATGATTTGTGTAGTCCTTGCACTTTCCATATTCTCACCAATGGTGGCAACTATTGACCATTTTCTATAGTGTGCACTGCCCCATTTCGTCCACTAACAAGAGTGGAATTGAGGTCATTATTGTTGGTTCTTGTCTTGCAATTGAGGTCATTATTGTTCATGTTTCCCTAACAAATATTGATCGAACAACTGAGGTAGAGTTGTTACTAGAAGTCTTCTTTAGATTCAAGGGGTGTGACCTATAGGTCATGGATTCAAGCCGTGAAAGCGGCCAATAATGCTTGCATTAGGCTAAGTTGTCTACATCACATTCCTTGGGGTGCTACCCTTCCTCGGACTTTGCTAAAGCAGATGCATTGTGCATAGGGTTGCCTTGTGTGGTCTTCATATTCAATTGGTGCCACAACCTTCTTCCCTTTCAGCTCTTTTTCTTATGACAAAACAATAAAATGGGATTCTAGTTGGGATCACCTTGGTCCCATGGACGGGCGCGTTGGCTTGTACCAACAATACCAAATGCCCTTCTATCCTTCTTTCTTTTTAGTTCTGTTCATCGACCCACTGCCATTCTATTTTCTTCTCTACCATTTTCTACTTTTCATTCTTCAGATTTAGCTGTTGTCACCAACACCACCACCTTCTTTTCATTCTCTAGATTTGGTTGTAGCCACCTCCTCCTCTGGTCACCACCTCATCCTTTTTAGTTCTTGTATTTTTGGGTCAGGTTTTGACCATTTTGTTTTTAGTATCTCTTTTTTCACTAATTTTTATTTTTTTAATTAGCTTGGTTTGCCACTTCAAATGAGAGTGAAGCTCACACACTAGATCCGGTTTGAATTTTTTAAATTTGTTTAATAGGAACGATTTTGTGCTACATGAAGTGTTCTATAGGTACTAGTCCTAGTTCAAGTGTCAGAATGCCAACATCAAACAAGTTTTAGGGGACGTTTTATGTATTTAGCCTTTTTTTAAACTTTTATTTAATCCATTGAAATTTTGACTTGGTTTTCGGCCCCACTCCACTGGTTCAAAACTTCGAGGAGTATTAGTCTTCCTTCTACCCTATTCCCAACCAAAATACAAGGTTTTGTCCTTGGTTGAGTTCTAACACATTTTTTCAATCTGATTATTTTGATTATGTTCCATCAATGATCATTTCCTAGGTGACAGGGGAAAGGTGTTGGGAATGGAATGTGGGTTACGACAAGTGTTGTAAATGGAATGTAGCAATTTTTTCTTGAGCTTCGATAATTATTGTTACCAGTGGAGAAATTCGCATAAAAGATAAGTTCTAAGGTCTGCTGAAACTTTGAGCTTTAACAAAGAGCTAGTTTTAAGGAAGAAAGAATTTTAAAAATATGTATAATTCATTCTTATCTAGGTAGTTGGAAACTCATCACATAAAAAATGCTCTCAGGCACATTCTCCAAAACACTCTCCTACTTCCTTGAGGAAGGGGGGTTCTTTCTCTCCACTAGGTTTCTGCTGGAGTTCCCAACCTTCTTTTCTCATCTAACTTGAGTTATCTATTTCAGTGCAAGATTTAAGTCGTTTGATATTACAAGAGAATTTTGAGAATTCAGAGTGGTATGAATGGGTAGAGAGAAGCCTTAAGATGAAGAGGAGATTCCCCATGAGCCGCAAAATTATGGAGTGGATTTGTGTCATTCTAAGAGAAGATTCTTGCTACCATAAGAAGACCAGAAGGTGAAAAAATGCGAAGAAAGGGGTTCAACATTTTTGCACAAGAAAGTACAATGAACATGGGAGGTTTATAAGCATCGTAACTATTAATAATAGGGGAGATTTGTCCTAGTCATCCCAGAGTTTGCCATTAACGTTGGATGGCTAGACTTTGCATTAAAGATTAAGAATCTCATTATCTGCCCTAAAAGAATGGAAGTAATAGGCCCACTAGAGTTATGGATGCAAACTACCCTGACTCGAGAATTGTGCGTGATAGTAAATGGCAGTCTAAAAATGCACGAGATGTAGACATCAAAACAGGGAGGGAAACATTGAAGTTGAGATTCAAAAAGATAGCTAGGATACTCGTATTGAAGAGGTGTCTGGTAGGGCAAATAGAAGGAAGGAGTAAAGAAAAATCATTCCTAACAAAGATAAGAAGATGGTCGACCATGCTCTAGAAGAAGGCTTTCGAGGTGAAAATTTATGAAATGTATCACCCTTTTTGAATTCCCCAACAACCACATGGTTGAGCAAAACCTTATAAGGGTAGTGTAGTTTGAAGAATTGAACTTTAAGCTTGGAGTGGTGGAAACCTAATGGTAGGTTGTGTACCTAATAATACGATGTCCATCACAACTTGGTTCAAAATTGTCGAAATCCCTCTGCATCTATGGTGACAAAAGCTCTTCCAAGCAATTGGAAACCTATGTGGGGATGGGTGGCCACTTGAAGAAGAAACAAAGATGAGAACCACATGAAATGGGCTAGAATCTTGGTTTCCAACGACGGGAAGAATATACCTAAAAGAAGTGGCGATATCCAGAAATGGTATCAAGTACTATCTTTTGATCTGGTCGGAAAGTAAAATCAGATTCAAAGTATCACTGAAAATGGACTGAAGAGTAGTAGGAGAAGAAACGATAGACAAGGACCCAATTAATCCTGTTATCGAGAGGATAATAGATTGTTCCTACTATTGTGAAGTACCATAATCCCACTTTTCTAGGGATCTGCCAACAACATAATACGAGGAACGCTTCAAGCCAAAAATTGTCACACTGTTTAGAAGAGTAAAGAGGAGCATATGAGACGCATGTGACCAATATAAATAAAATTGAAACACTGGGCTAATTTTTGAAGCCAAATAAAGAACCCACAATTTCAAGAAGAGCTGGGCTTGATTTCTCAAGCCAAGTCATTTTAAATGACTTAAACAACAACAACAATGCTTTTGGAACAAAATTGAGACGTCTCTATCGAACTCCAGAGTTTGATATCTCCCAGGAACAGAGCCAACAACCATGTAGATTAGAAATTGATTGATAATTGAGGAGAGGGAGACAATGAATGTGTCCGGAGAAGTAATCGTAGAAGTTGAGAAGCAATTAAAAGAAACAACCAACATGTAGTTGGTGGAGGAGAAGGAACCAATAATTCGAAAATAGATTAATTAAGGTAGGGGAGAGAAACTCACTTGCTATAGTGGGGGAATGGGAGATTGAGGAGGCAAAACCAGTGCAACACCAACAACAACAATCAATAATATGCAAGGAAAGGGAAACATCATTATGGGTGAAGCAAAATCTGATCAAGCTGGGCAAAGCGCTGGGAGCAAATTTCCAAGTCCATGAAGAAGAATCTTTAGAACTACTTCTACAGGTGGATAGTTCTAGGCAAACAAGAAGAATGGACAATGATAATTTTGGTAAGAATAGAAGATTTAGAAGCTCTCAGAGCTAAAAAGTCTTGTATCTTTTAACGTCAAATTAAAAAACAATGGGAATAGAAGGGGAGAACTGAAACAAGCAATAATTGATGAATTTCAATGTACTCTCATAGAATGTTAGGGGGTTAAACAATAGGAATAAAACAAGATTGGTCAAGAGTTCAATAATAAAATGGAATACAACTATTATTTGTCCGCAAGAAACTAGATTCTTGCAACTAAATTTGAGGGGAATTTATTTGAAGAGGTGAAACAAATTTGAGGTGGGTTAGATTTTCTTGCTTAAAAGTTAGAAGCACCGGAGGGGCTATACTATTGCTATAGGACTATCAGGCATGGAAGGGAGAAATCGTAAAAATAGGTGCTTACTTGTTAACTTGCAAATTTGAGGGATAATTGCAAGACTTCTCTTGTCATATCATTGGGGTATATGCTCCCAACTCTTGCATAGAAAGAAGATTAGTATGGGAGGAGACAGGGGCAATAAGGTCCTTGTATAGTATGTGTGGATTTTAATGTGGCCACACATACTAGCAAGTTGAAGCTGAAAAGTGAAATTGTCTAAGAAGATCAAGGGGTATAAGAGAATTCTCTTATGTCATTGAAGACTTAAGCTGATTGATACACAACTTGTAGACTGCAATTATAGTTTGTTCAAAGGGAATACCCAGATGATAGCCTCTAGGATTGACACGATCACTCACCTAATGTCTTGCAAGGGGGAGCGTGGAACAAGAACAAAAGCTACTTTAATTTGAAACTTGGTGGCTTGGCACAAAAGGATTCAATGATAGAATTAAGGAATGGAGGAGCTCTTTCAACTTTTTTGGAAGGCAGAGAATGGAAGTAGTAGAGTTTGACACTATGATGGAAGGAAAAAGGTGAAGAAAGAAGGTTGACAAAAGAGGAGACAAAAAGGAGGGCAACAAGTCTACTAGAGTACGAGGAATTTATTAAAAATAAAGAAATATCTTGGAGGCAAAAGTCAAAGTCATTGTGGCTAAAAGAGTGATAGAAACACTAATGTTTTTCACAATATAGCAAATGCACAATAAAGGTACAACAACATTGACCAACTCATGATTGAGGGATAATTATCTTAAGATCCAGGAAAAATTGAAGGGGAAATTGTGGAATATTACCATCAGGAGGACCAAGCACTATGGTATAGGGTGATCAACAACAAGTATGAGGAGCTAAATAAATGGGTAACCAAAGAGGTAAATACCCCCTATGGGATTAGCCTTTGGAAATCCATCAGAATATTTTGGCCTTTTCTCAGTAATCAGTCTACTATCAAGGTACAAAATGGAAGAAAAACTAGTTTTTGGTTTGATAAATGGTTGGGTGGTATGAGCCTCAAAGATCGTTTTCCTGACATCTTTACATTGGCTCAACACCAACAGAAGACTGTCGCTGAAATGTGGACACAACAAGGCTGGGATCTGATCCTCAAAAGAAATCTGAATGACTGGGAAATTCCCAGAATACTTGAATTGTTTAAGGTTCTGGAGAATTTTCAAGGTATACAAACAGGCGAGGATTATTTATGGTGGCAAGGGCACAACAAAGGTAGTTACAAGGTGAAAGAAGGATACAAACAGATAAGTCCTAGTGGCATTCAAGACTACAAATGGCCTTGGAAGCAAATCTGGAGGATCAAAGTGCCACACAAAGTGGCATGCTTTACATGGCTACTAGCCAATAAAGCAGTTTTGACATTGGATAATGTGGCCAAGAGAGGAATCTCTCTATGTAACAGATGTTCCTTGTGTGGTAAGGCTAATGAGACAGTGAGACATCTCTTCTTACATTGCAACTTTACTGAGCAGCTGTGGCAGATTTTCCTTAATCTCAGAGGCATATCTTGGTGTATGCCTAGCAAGATTGATGAGACTCTATTCAGTTAGGAGATGGCTGGAGTTGGGGCTACAAACAGAGAAAGATGGAGGATGATCCCTGCTAGTATTTGGTGGACTATATGGAGGGAGAGAAACGAGAGATGTTTTGAGAATAGGAACAACAACTTGCAGGAAGTAAAGCTTAAGTGTATTTTGTTGTTCTGCTTTTGGTGTACAAATGTCTACTCCAATGAAACTGAGTCAATCTATGGATCCATTTAGATTTGGTTCAGTTTTTGGATAGATTATACTTCCTTTCTGCTTTTGTAAATATGGTTTTTCAGTACAACCTAAGTACTAAATGAAATACAAATGTTACCAGTTTCAAAAAAAAAAAAAGTTGTATTCTGAAACCACAAGCTAGAGACCAACTTATTTGGTTCTTAATTGTTCTGGACTAAACGATGAGGAAAAAGAGATGCTATAAGGGGTTATTGAGAAGTGTGAAGTTTTGAGATGTCTAAAACGATGTGTATTAGACAAAGTATCGTGCCCATATGGCTTCATAATGGGTTGCTTCATGAAATGTTGGGATATACTAAAAGCAAGACATCATGCTGGCCTTTCAGAGTTTCCATGAACACAAAATATTCGAAAGAAGTCTTAATGCCACTTTCATAACTCTTATTCCAAAGAAAAAGGAGCGAAATAGTTGAGGGACTTTACACCAATAAGTTTGATAGGCAGTATATACAAGTTATTTGCCAAAGTATTGATAGAAAGATTGAAAGTTATGATAGCCAAGTTGACTGATCCGCAACAAATGACATTCATCAAAGGTAGACAAATCATGGATGCAATGATAATAGCTAATGAAGTTGTGGACTCTTGACCAACTAGAAAAAACCTGGAATCATGTATAAGCGAGACATGAAGAAGGCATCTGTCCATGTTAAATGGGAGTACTTATTGGACTCTATGAGAAGAATAGGTTTTGGTCAGAAGTGGATAGAATGGGTCAAACACTGCATCTCGATTGTGAGATTTTTAGTGCTTATCAATGGCTCAATAACGTTATTTTTCAGTGCACAAAGGGGTTTAAGTCAAAGAGATCCTTTGTCACCCTTTCTCTTCTTAATAACTATGGAGGGTCTTAATAGCATGATCAAAACATCAAACATGAATGGGTGGCCTAGAGGATTTGATGTGGTCAGAATTGGACAAAAGAATAACTCACTTGCAATATGTTGATGATACTCTCATACTATGTGATGTTGAAGAGGATCAACTCAAGACCTTGAGGGTGATTTTGGTACTTTTTGAAGGGAATCTGGGTTGCACATTGATTGGAGGAAAAGTTTCCTGTTAATGAAGTGCAAAACATGGAGATTTTGAATGCAATCCTAGGTCGGAAGTGGGGAATCTACCCACCATCCTTCAAGGGATGATATGGGGAGCAAATTAACAATCAACTGAAATATGGAATAGTGTAATTCAAAGGTGAGAAAAGAAATTGGCTAGATGGGAGACTCAATATCTCTCCATGGGAGGCAAACTAACTCTCATCAACTCAATCCTTTATTTACTCCCAACCTACATGATGTCTGTTTTCCCATTCCAACATGGGTTATTAAGAAATTGGACAAGGTGAGGAGAAGGTTTCTCTAGAAAGAAAACAATGAAATGAAGAGTTATAATCTGGTCAAATGGGAAGCAATGATAACTGGGAAAAGACAAGGGGGTTGAGAATCAAGAACTCGAAATTCCAAAGCAAGACCCTTCGGATTAAGTGGTTATGGAAGTATAGTAATTAGAACTAGGCTCGATAGAGGAATGTTATTAATGCTAAGTATGATAAGGAAGACTTCCCCCAAGGCCTAGCTCAAGTGGCAAAAGGTGGAGGATTTGTGGCTTAGTCGCAGGTTCAAGCCCCACACTATGCAAAGCGATGCCCAGTATTTAAGTGGAGAAGGTTTGAGGGGCGGGTCCATTATCCACCGAGTTTAGAAGGCTGTGATTGGTCCAAAGGGCGGGTCACAGACGGATTTCTCGGTTATCAAAAAAAAAAGTATGATAAGGAAGACCACTGGATGACTAAAGAAATAACGACACCCTCTGAATTAGTGTATGGAGTTCTATTGGAACACTATCGAGTAAATTGAAAACCAACATTAAGATTAGAGTGGTAAATAGGGGCTAGAACTCGAGTAAATTGAAAACCAACATTAAGACTAGATTGGTAAATGGGGCTAGAACTGATTTTTGGATATTTGGATGGCATGAGGCAGGAAGACTGGAAAATTTGTTCCTAGATATTTATGCATTAGTCTCTCATCAACAAAAGACTATTGCAAGATTTTGGATACCCCATGGATGGAGCTTCAACTTTAGAAGACAATTAAATGACTGTGAGATCCAAAGAATAACAAATTTCTTCAGTATCATCAAACAATTCAATGGACTAGAGGTAGGTCAAGATATCTTAAAGTGGAAAGGTAGTAAGAAGGATCTGTGCAAAGTAAGCATTGGTTACACGTGGATGAATCGAACACCTCAGTGTATATACAACTGGCCATGGAGAGGCATCTGAGAAAACAGAATCCCGCACAAAGTGGCCTGCTTTATCTAGTTGCTAGTCAAGGAAGCAACTCTCACCCACGACAATCTGATGAGGAGTGGGATACCACTTCGTCCTAGGTTTTTCTTTTGGGAAAATGCTGAGACAGTTAACTATCTATTTCTTCATTGTAAAGTCACTGACAGCTATGGAAGATTTTCTTAAATCTCAAAGGCATCTCATGGACTATGCATGGAATGAATACTAAAGCAATCTATAGCTGGGAGGAAGCTGGTGTGCAGGCAAAAAACAAAGATAGATGGAGAATTGTCCCTACTAGTTGGTTAAGTAACATTGCTATCAATCAAGTAATATTGATTTTTTTTTTTTTATAATGAACAAAAAAAGATTTTTTCCTTTTGCTCTTCTTTTTCTCTTCTTTATGGTAGTGTCTTTTGTTTCTAAGTTAACTATGTGAACAGTGGAGGGGTGAGGATCGAATTGGTTCATAATAAAAAATGATATTAGGTCAATATTTGAATATCAAACTACTTTTAAAGTCCCAATTTCTTAGTTAGTTACAAGTGCAATTTAGGTTAAAAAATGCGTATATTGCTAATCTGTTACATGTGTGTAGTTTAGCAAGACCCATATATTTTGCCAAGTTTATGATTTCAAGAAATTTTAGATCTATCTAGATAACTACCTCCCATGTAATGTTAGGTCTACCTCGTCTCTTTTTAATATCCATGGATCAGTATATCTCAAGATTGATGCAGGACATGATCAAATCTTCTCAAGTGACATTCTATTATTTCATCCTCAATGTGTGTTATTTGCACCTTTTCCGGAAAATTTGGTCATTTTTAATCTTTTATAATCTTTGTATGACCGCACATTTGTCTTATCATACCACATCGATGTGACACTCATCTAGTGGATGTATTTGGCTTTAGTTGCCCAACATTCACTCATATATAATTGTTCGTTTGTAGCTAATATAGAGCTTGTCTTTCACTTTGCTAGACATCTTGGCAGCACTTCTCTATTTAAACCATTTGATTTTGATTTTTTCATGACAATTGAGAAATCCTCGAGTGTCGGTGGTGCACATTCAAAACTAGATAGTTAATGGACCCACCCATACACCCTTTTCCATTTAAATAGCAGGCCTTTGTTTGCAGCACGATTTGATTTGAACTCAAGGCGTGTGCCCCACCCCCACATTATGAGTTGCGCTCTTACTACTAGACCAAAACCCTGGGGCAATTTTATGTGTAACATTTTCATCTGTAACAACGAGCTTAGATATCTAAGGGTTGTTTGCATTTATGCCCACAATTCCGTCTACTTTCACCTCAACATCACCTTCCTCATCTTGACTAAACTGGCAGTGCATGTATTCAATCTTTTACTTATTCTAAAATCAATTAAATGATATTTATTGTTTAGAGTTATCTCTTCAAAGATTATGCCCATTGGCAATGAAACATATGCCTTAGAGCCTTGGTGGATTCGCTGATATGCCCACTAAGCGAAACATGCACTTGGTCTGTTTTCCAACTGGTTTTAGGGTTTAAGCGCGTTAGGTGAGCTGTTGACAACACTTGTTTAATAGATACTTTGTACATAGATCAGATGTTAGCTTAAGGAGGCTCTCTTCTTTAATTATTCACTAGAAAATGACCTGTACATAAATTGCAAAAATGTTGAATGTGTTTATTCTTACATAGTTTAGTTACACAAATTATCATTGCGCAGTTTGGTTATTTTTTCAAATAGCCCGGGTTGCTCTATATCCTTTAAGCTATGTCCTGTATTTTATTCTTTTGCTCATTTTGAGTTTTGCAGACAAATGTAATATATTACAGAGGCATATGGCATGCATTACAAACCATCAGTAGAGAAGAAGGCATAACCGGTCTATATAAAGGAATGGGTGCTACTCTATTGGTATCTCTTCCTGTCCTTAAGATTCTTTCTGTGCTGAATAGTGTTTCCTGTTTTATGCTGAATGAATATCTCATTCTCATGAAGGGGGTAGGCCCGAATTTGGCAATCGGCTTTTCTGTTTATGACACTGTGAGATCGTACTGGCAGTCTCATAGGTAATATCCGATAAGAGTGGTACTGTCTGTTCTCTCTTTTATCATTTTTTTCTTGACCATTATCCATGAAATCTGCTGTTATTCACTGGTTAGTTCTCAAGTTTGTTCCTTTTGTATTAACCTCTAGATATAATTATATTAACACACTTCTTGATATCAGACCAGATGATTCAACTGTCTTGGTCAGCCTTGCTTGTGGAAGTCTTTCAGGTGTTGCGTCATCAACAGGTTAGTAATCTGATGTAACATGAAACATGGTAGAAATTTTGAGCTTCCAATTAAGTTTTGATTTCTATACAGGGAAATAGTGATGAGGAAAAGTATTGTCTTAACTATATTTCTTGAATTTTGTCTAATATCCCCCAGCTTGTTGGGTGTTGATCACTGCATTCTTTTAGTGTGTTGTTGCCTCTGAATTTTTTTATCTCAATGTCTGGTTACTACACGGAGACATATCTATATTGCCAAAGCTTTCAATTTCTACATGCTTCCTATTCCATATGTGTTGGGGCAGAAGAAAAGACCTGTTTATCTTCCTCTGGGCTATTTCTCCTGGCAGTCTGGCACCTTATATGAAGCTTTTTCTATATTATACTTCTCTTTGATACATGTGTTGTGTTAGCTCTCCATAATAAATGGAATATTTAATTGTGATTCTATATATTCTTCACAAAATAGATGAAGAAATAGAAAAGCTGACATTGTGGTCAACAAGTTGTTTCTCCAGCTCAAAATTGGTGGGGCACTAACTTTGTTCTACATATACAGTATTAGGCCTTACCCTTAACTAGTATACTGTTAGACAAAATTTCAGGTATTTGAATGTAGATGTCGATGCATGGAGCTGTCTCATGGCTTTTGATGCAGAGAGGCAGGTTAGGGTGCTGGCTTCTCACTAACTTTCTAACTGGACCGACTCTTAGAGCCTGAGACCGAGCACTTTTATCTGGCATTTGAATTTAGAAAGAGAGTTCACTCCTAAACAATAATTTACTTCCTTGTCTTTCTAGACACTAACTTATTGTTTCTGGCTCGAAATGTCAGATATAGTATTCGTCTCATTCATTAATTGGATAATTTGCATCTTCAAACATGCAGTTGGCTCCACCATGGTGGATATTTGCACGGGAGCCATATGTATTTGCAGTTATCAAAGTGTGAGAGGCTTCCTCATTGAGGTATGCTTCTCAATTAGGCTTGAAATGTTCTGTTACAAAAATCAATTGTAGGACCAGTCAAGAATTACCTCTGTTTATGCTGGTCTTTGTGTGTTGAATATGGGCAATTCCGTGTATTTTGCAGAAACCCTCAAAAAAAAGATAGAGACAGCAGAGAAATAACATGAATGCACTGGGCAACTAAATGAATGTCAACCGCACCAACTAAATAACAAGTTAACAAAGTGAAAGGAGAAAACATATAAGAAGTTCATGATTTGCAATCCATTCCCTCCCATTGCATATCTGAAGTCCCAATTATGCATCTGTTGGTAGAGAATAGGAGGCTTCGGCATTGTGGAGCATGCTTTATTATTATCATCTTAAGATTAGATGCATCATCCCAGTATTATGCTATTTCTGTCTAAAGAATAGAAACTTCTATATTGACAAATAGAGAGATCAAATTGGGATATAAAAATAGTTGAAGTAGTCCCAGTCGGTATTATGTTATTCCATTGAACAAGCACCCATGATTTAAAAGCAAAAAGTGCTACAAAACTATCCTGAGGCGGTTGGTAAAAAACGAGGAACAAAAACACATACTATAGCTGTAGAAGAGCTAGCAGAATAGAAGGAATAGGAGAAAGATCAAAGTGGGGAGGATGATGAAGAACAAGAAGAAAAGAAACCAGACAGAGAGAGAAGTTGAACAATTACAGGATGAGGGCGCAAGAGAAGAAATTAAAACTCAAAAATTGATGGAATTTTTAATCATCAAGAAAGAAGATGAGGAACCTTCCTGGAGCAAAGTGAAAGGGCATTTAGGACCTATTTTTCTCTCCACCTTTTCTTGTATTGTAGCAGCATACAGTTATACTGCCTCTCCATCTGTTTATGCAGATAGTAATCTAGACTCCTTTTATTTGTTTTCATTGTTTTTCTCGAGTACAACAGAAATCCAGACAGGAGCAGCTCTCATCTCATGCCTCAAACTTGCGCCACTGTAGCAAGCACCTCTTTTAGAGTCTCATCACTTTGCTCTACTGAGGCACCATACCTACACCTCATGGTCGCTCTCCTACTTGATAGCTTAACACTAACTGGCACATGTCTTGGGTTCTAATTTATTTTGATGTTTAGTGGATGGGCAATCACTTTTGGTGTTCCCATTTTGATATTATTGATTGTCGTAAGTGGATCAATTGCTTTTCAATTCATTACTTAAACCTGGTTAATGTTTTTAACATTTTCATATGGATGCGTTTGCATTAACATTCCCTTTGGATCTTGTGAGGCGCCGAATACAATTGGAAGGAGCAGGTGGTCGGGCCCGTGTTTATAAGCCTGGTTTGTTTGGCACATTCAGTCATATTATCCGGACAGAGGGCCTACGTGGTTTATATAGAGGAATTTTTCCCGAATATTACAAGGTTGTGCCTAGTATTGGTATTGTCTTTATGACGTATGAGAAAATGAAGCAGCTTCTCTCAGATAGTGACTGATGCATTGGCGCTTGACATACTTGGAGAGTAAACTAACAAATACAAGGTGCCGCAGTATTATATACCAGGAGAATCTGGAATTCTTTGGAAATCTCTAGTTGTCGATGTAAATTCACACATTCATGATGTATAGACTGTCAAAAGAAGCCACAGGTTAATTAACCATGATTCCTTTTGGGGTCTTTGATGAGCCTGACGTTTCATGTTGCAAAAGTAATTATAAAAACAAAGTATTTGCTTTGTATTACTTGTATGATTGTTTTTGGTGTCTTTGATAAGCCTATGCTCTGAGCCTGAAGTTTCATGTTCTCGTCATTTATAACAAAAATACCTCATCATTAGAAAAAGGGGTGTATATGGATTGGGTTGTTTAGATTTTTCAAATATCAAATCAAATTATTTGTATTGGGTTTTTAAATCTATATTAAATCAAAAGTAAAACTAATAATATTTGAGTTTTTCAATCTTGGACTTTTTCTGGTAAAGTATTAATGTAAATATAGAATTAATTTGTGCTTCATGTATTTTTTTTAATTCTATCAAAGTTTAATTATATAAGGTGTTTTTTTTTTTGGAAAAAATAAAAAATAATACAAAATATGATATGAGTGATGATATCAAAATCACATAAAATAAATATTGTAAATAAATAAGTCAATAATGAAAATGTGTCGAAAATGGTTATTCACACTAGGGGTGTACAAGTCAAACCGTAAAGTCAAACCGAATTGACGAACTAAATCAAATCGAAAAAAAAGGACTTGTGGTTTGGTTTGGTGTTGAAAAAAATCGACCACTCTTGGTATGGTTTGGTATTAAAAGAAAAAAAGTCAAACTGAACTTAAACCTATATATATACTAGTTTCACAGTACGTGTGTTGCACATGTGTATCACATATATAGTATACGATGTTGTAAAATAGAATTAATATTACTAAATTAATGTTTTTAGTAAATAATTATAATTGAAAGAACATAGGACCACTGTTTTTAAATGATTACTACATATTGTCATAGAGTTACTTGTATTTTGAGATCATATTGACTAGATATCATTGAAACATTTGAAAATACATTCAGAATTTAAATATGGAGAGAAAGTGACATTTTTTTAGTAGTACTATTTTTACTTCACTCAATTTTGTAAACAAATCTAACCAACAATTTTTATTTTTTTAAAAATATCAATAGCCTTTCTTCTTGAGGTTATGAACATAAATGATTGACACCATTTAAGTATAATTATTCTCTTAAAAAATCACACTTGAAATTTAGTATGTGCATGACACTAATAAGGATTACCACAAATATTTCAATATTTTATCTTTATACGTAATCTATTTTTTTACAAAATATTATTACTCAATTAATATTTGAGTAAGACTATCATAGAGAGGTAATTTTACAAAAAAAAGGGTACTTTATTGTTATAACGAATGATGGTTAAATAGAGGCTTGAGTGTATGTCAAATATTTAGCTTGACCAACACTTTGTTATAGATATACATTTTAGTAGCATAATTTAATTTCAATATGTGAACATCACCTTTGGTGAGAAATATTTCATTTCATTAAGTTTCTACCTTATCTTTGTAGAATTGTAGTCTTTTCATTTTTTCTGCCGCATACATATCATATAGTTGTGGTCTAATGAAAGTATCTAGTATCTTATAGAAGTTTTATCGTGATATAAAATATTTACCTTTTTCAATAATAAAAATTAATTGATGAATAAAATTTAAAGTGTTATTTATAGAATTTTTAATTTGATTTAAGAATATTTTATGACCAATCACTATTTTCTTATCTATTTTTATATAGCTATCAAGGAGTATATCTTGTGACATAACATTTTCTAAAATAAAAATGAGAACAAAATAACAGGAAATTCATACTTAAAAAATTGCAAACTTAATAAAAATATAAAAAAGAAAAAACATATGGAACAATACATAGCCAATGAAGAAGGAAGACGAAAATATATGTTTATGCTACATTCACTATTGTTTTCCATTTGATTGAAATATCTTCCCACCAACACGTTACTTTCCCCGTTCATTTTTACTTAAATATGTATTAAAAAATAATATAATTATTATCATGATTATATTATCATATTATAAGTAAAAGTGAAAATCTATTTTTGAAATAGTGGATATAACATCAAAACTAATAATTCAATGGACTATGTTGATGCCCGTTGTTTTAGTAAAATTAGAAAGAAACTCCTTTGTTTGAGTGTGAAAGAATAAAAAATGAAAAAACAAAGAAGAAATATCTTACCCAAATCATGTGACTTTTTTCACATTTGTTTATTATTATTGTCTTTCCCACAACTTTTCGTCACTATTAACTCATGAAAATCGTAAGAAACAATATGAGTGAATTGATGAATGATTTGCTACAATTTGTTCATGGACTCTTTCTTATGTGGTACCTCAAATTTCGTTGAATTTTTAACTTAATCAATTGTTCCAAATAACTCTTGAGATTTTTAAGAAGAAGAAGAGTAGAAAACTTAAAAATAATAATCGTAGTTTAAAAGTGAGAGGAAACCCTCTATTTATAGCTAACAAATATTAGTATGATATGTGCTAATTGTGCCTTATCAGAAAAGTTACAACCTTTCGAAAAAGTCATTGCTCATCGAAAAAGTCACAACCTTTTGGAAAAGTCACAACTCATCGAAAAAGGCACAACCCTTTGGAAAAGTCACAACTCTTTGAAAAAATCACAACCCTTCGAAAAAGTCACAACTCATCGAAAAAGTCACAACCCGTCGAAAAAGTCACAACCCTTTGAAAAAATCACAACCCTTTAATGTGAAAAGGTATTTATTTTTAATATTATTAAATTAATAAATAAAATAAATTGATTATTTTTAATTGGGCGTATTATAGTAATTTAACATTCAAGTTTGGGAGTTCATGCTTTTAAGGTAGTATATAAGAGTGTGTGTATATATATATATATATTATATAATTTTTAGGTAAAAAATATTATTTATAATCTAATTTGTTAATATATTTTTAGTTAGTTCATAGTTTTTAATGTTTAGATATATTATTTCAAATTTGGGCTTGTAAAATTTTGTAATTATTTTATTTTGTATGAAGATCAGAAGTTACAATTATATTGTTACAGTTTTTCAAATTCACTGTTGCCAATTTGTTTTGTAAATATTTTGTTTCGTATTCAGTTTGACTATAGCTTTTAATCTTGTTAATTTAACATAATGAACGTTGATATTTCAATAAACGTATTTTGTACTCATGTGAATTTTACCGTTTTTTGAAGATTTCTATTCATTTAACATTTTTAAAGTTTAGCTTATCAAGTAAATGAAAATATATTTAATCACTTTTTCAAATATCGTATAGTTCCAAAAAATCGAACAAGTCAAAAAATAAAAAAAACCGACTATAGTCGAGATCGAAAAACCCAGCTTTATGTGGTTTGATTTGATTTTTAGATTTAATAAACTGCCATAATTGATTTACGTTTATTTTAATGAAAAATCAAACCAAACCGACCTATGTACACCCCTAATTCACACAATATACTTTTTGTTATACAATGAGTAGCCTCACAATATATATTGTGTCCAAATAAAGTAACTTTTGTTTAAGTAAACTTTGTTGCAAGTGACTTTGTGTCCAAGTTTTATAGCCTATATGTATCTTCTTGTTATAAAACATGTCTAGTATAATAAAATGACAAGAAGAAAAAGAGAGAAAGTGTAGCAGTAAGTAATTTTGTTTTCACTTTTTGTGTTTTCTCATACTTAAGATGAGTAACTAATAAGCTATTAATAAGCCTCATGAATTCAAGCTACTTGGCCATACAAATATGTTATAGTGTGTTGGCCTCATTACTTGTGCATAATAGTTAGGTACAATGAATGGTCACATGGTCATTCACATAGTTTACAACACTCCCACTTGGATATCTGTTACGGGGTTGATATTTGAACACTAATTAGTTCACTAATTTAATTATGTTCGGTAGCCAACGCCTATGTCGACTCCAGCCTTCCCAACACTTGGCCAAATTTAGGACAGTTTTGGCTTGACTCGAAATATAGGTAGTAATGTTTTGAGACTAACACTTGGACTTTTTTGGGCAACATAAAACAGTAGACAATAATATAGAAGATAGCCAAAACAATGTAGGAAAAGAGAATAAGATATTCAGTTTTACGGAAAACTTAATCCCCAACTCGTATTATTTAAAGTGAATACAAGAACACTTAGATTTGTACTAGCCATGGTACTATAAGACTACCCTAAACTTTATACTAAGATTCGTCCCTCTATTTAGTAATCCTTAATACTTAGAACAACAAATCCAAAATTCCACTTTAGGCAACCTGCACATTTATAATTCTATGTGCAGCCAACTGCCGACATGTGGCGTAAAAGGAAGGAAACACTTGTTGGCATTAGCATGATCCTATTCTATGTAGTTGATAACCAACAATTATTTGGGATATTCAAATTAACTCAAATAAGGCACCAAAATCAAGTCTCAGCCGAAATAGGATAAGACTACACTTTTTGTAACCGCTAGTCATGTAACTGGCATGTGCTCTGTAATTGTTGGGTAGATTTGACTTTGCTTGTATTTTGACCGAGCTTTACACATGCATACCACCACCTTTACTTGGACTTTTCAATCTTGCATTGCTCCTACTCAATGTTGTCACGTCAATGTCCAAATTCATGTCATTCCCTTATCTCACGTTGGCATCAATGCCCCTTGCATTGTTGCCTTAACTTTGCCGGTCGTTTGCCTTTGTAATTTCTTTGAATATCAATGTCATGCCCACATGACATTGTTAAGCCTTCACCTTGTAAAGTCCTCACCAAGCTTCCTTTCTCTCAAGTCCTTAGGCTTTAATTGCCACTTCAGAATTAGGCCTTGGTGCCATTGTGCATACCTTAGCTTTTATCAACAGTCCATGGCCAACTTAGCCTTGCTTGTTTGTTTCCTTGGCTTATGCAAGTGACAAGGTCGACATGCGTTAAAACCTTCCCAATTCTTCTAGCTAACTGATTCATTAGATCAGGGGTTGAACAATGTCCATGTCTTAATAGATAATGTGCCTCGTTAAAACCTTACTAATAAAAATCCAATGGAAAAAATCTTAGTGAAGAAAAAAGAGTACAAATATTTTATAATATGCATTAAGAGCTGACTCAAGGAAAATTCAATGGGAGAAAACCTTGATTAAGAAAAAAAAAGTGCAATGCGTATTATACTCCTCGTGATTAAAACATCACTTAACAGTTCGAAGATGACACATTTTAATCTTATATCTCGACTTCTCAAAGGTTGTAGTAGATAATGTCTTGGTGTATACGAAGTGTTGAACATCTTCTACATCCTTCTTCTGAGGATCATGAATAAGAAGAAGATTTTTGATGAAATATATTTTATTCAGTCTCATTTGATGTGGTCTCCTCTTAGTTGAGCACATGCCGCATTGTCTTGATATAATATTGTTGGAATATCTCTTTTCAAAGGAAGATCACATATTTTATGGATGTGCTTATTAATCTCAATCAAATATTTTTTTTTGACAATCACTCAATTCGTGATCTTGTTAGTGTAGACAAATTGCTCATTGAATTTATTAGCAGCAACAATCAAGCACTGATGGACACTTTCAATAAAATTGACTGTGTTGTGGAATGATTTGATATGACAATCATTTCAAATGGAGATAGATAATTTGCTTGAGATCAAACTTCATAATTTCCCACAATCTCATGGTCAATAAATCTTGACACAATTGATCAGAATAAATAATTTATATCGACATTTGATTCATTTTGATATCTCCACTGATAAGAGTGTTATTATATTTTGCATGCATATTAATAAACTTATTGTACCATGAATAATAATAGTAGGATACATAAGTACTGCACTAGTTGCAGTACGACATGGTACTTTCTAACCATTTTATTGAGATCAAAATTGATCTTTATGGTTAAGCCATCTCACAACCATTAGAGTACTATTCAATCGAATCGCTTTAAAACCTTTTAAACCCTTCAAGGTTTTTCATAAACATATATTGTCTAGTTAGACATGATAATCATTCATTGTACATATTCAAGTTTTTCACATATAGTCAGACTGAAAGAAACCTTATTGCATCCACCATAAGAGAATACATCTTCATACAATAATGTGACGACTTTTGTGAAAGTTCTTTATTTTTCAATCCAGAAACCGTACTTTATATTTTATGGTTTTACTTATTGTTCAATAATTCATTTGTACCCCCACTGACATAATATCTTGGTATATGGACAAAATAAGTAAAGAACATCACTTTTTCAAGTGAAATAAAATATATTTGATTTATATTTTCTTTGGCCAATCATTTATCTGTCAACTCTCGACATATTTAATATCAAGATCCTCATAACCATTTATAATTTTGAGCGTTATATTATATGAAAGATATTGTTGATAGTTTATTTAATATCGATTCTAATCTGACATAACTTGTCGGGCTTTCTTTATTTTTCATCATTTTCAGGTATCTGAACCTTTGCCAAGATTTT
This sequence comes from Solanum acaule, assembly GCA_036250505.1. NCBI lineage: Eukaryota > Viridiplantae > Streptophyta > Magnoliopsida > Solanales > Solanaceae > Solanum > Solanum acaule. The sequence goes on from JAJOOR010001362.1 coordinate 51,595, forward strand.
ATGAAGTGTTATGTCATGGTTCTCTTTCTAAAGCACTTGCCTCATTATAATGACCATCTTGATCATTTTCTCCTTTTCTTCAAAAAGTTTTATCTTCCGAATCAATTTAATCTATCACGCTCCAGGCGTGCCATAAATTATGTCCTTCAAGAGCTTTTCATTGGAGCATTTAACTGAATTATAACATAGGTCAACAAATGTGTCCGACAATTGACTTAAATTATCTCTTCAATGAGGATCATACCAATGATAATTCATTATCTTTAACTTATTTTTCAGTTGTTTGTCTCCCCTAATGTTGGAGAATCTAACATTCACCCAACCTTATTTGGGGACTCATCTTTGTGCATTGCATATTTATGGAGCAATGAAATAATATACTGCATATTTAAATTTTTAGATAAGAATTAATTTATTCCTGATTCTGAACCAATTGTGATAGGGAACCTTGTTGGCTTGATATATACAAGTGTTGCTACACTTTAAATAACACATCTCATACCAAATATGTGTTGAGAGTTTTGTTCTCATAACTAATTATTTAGCTATAATTGGAGGCATATAAGTTCTGCTTAAACCACTTGGATATAAGCCAACATCATCAATATAATTTTATAATTTGAAATGTGCTCTTGATTTTAACTCGGTCAAACAACCTTTGCAAAAATTAAATTGCAAGGTGATAATAAAGCACATGTGACCATAACATAGATGCATCTATAAAAATCATATAATAGTAATGATCCACATAGCGGGTGAACGGGCCCATATTCACTTTTTTATACATTTCAAATTTTCAGGAGAGAAACAAAAAACACAAGAGACTTCTTGAAAAAACGAATTCCTAATCAATTATTTCAAAATTTTGTTCCCTTTAGGAAAAAATTGCAAAATCAAATGAATTCACTTCGATATAGATTGTGTATTATCAATGGAGGGTTAAAAATCGATATTGAAAATTTGATGAGCAAGAGAGAGTTGGAAATTTGAGAAACAAGGGCTAGAGGAGCACAATCTCCTTTTTTCCTTTGAATGTAACTGATGAGAGGAATTTCAATGATTTTACCTTTTTAAAAATATTTTCTCCCATGATTTTCTCCTTTTTGTTATTAACTAATTGTATTCTTTTAAATTAATAAATAAAATAAATACATAACTCAGCCTTTAACAAACTAAAATATTGACATTTTAAATAAATAGTAAAACTATGGCTAAGGGGTCCCATTAGAAGCTAAAATATTGTTATTTTGAAATTTTTTCCATTTTATGGATCTAAGAAATTAGCATACTTTTTTGTAGATATATATAAATTAGAATTAATGTAATTAGTATTATGAAGGAAGCTTACCATAAAGCGAAAACCTACCATTAGCTTACCATTGACAATTTGTTAATTGCCAACCTAAATGACATACCATTGCCTATTTGAAGAATCCTTCATGACAGAAAAATCATTTTGATGATTCCAAAAATAAAATAAAATAGAATACTTCTCAAATATTAGTTTGCTTACTTTTTTAAAGCAACTATAAAACAATTTATGTTAGTACATATAACATAATATAATGATTCAAGAAGTAAATGATTAGATAGTGAAAGATAAACAAGTGTAAAACATAATAAATTTTAATACATTTTCTTTTTACTTTGATATGCATTCCTTAAATTAAATATATCTCATTTAAAAGAAATTAAATTAAAAAATCATGTTATGCACTTTTAGTCTTCTAACGATTTCGGTGAGTTCAATTCTTCCAACAAGGTTATCAATTATGTATGTACTAATTATCCTTCCAATATTTAGCTCAATAATCCATGATAACATTAACAATATTAAATTAGGCACATCAAATTTAGACTATTAAGTATAAGAAGATTTATATAGAAAAATAAAATATACTCCATACTACTTATGTTTGGCCTAATGCACTGTCGGAGATGCTCGTATATGAAGAGAGTCATGCTGATAACGTGTTATAAAATAAAGCATGTGTAGTATAATAAAATGACAAGAAGAAAAAGAGAGAAAGAATAGTAGTAAGTAACTTTGTTTTCACTTTTTTGTGTTTTTCTCATACTTAAGATAGAGTAACTAATAGGCTATTTATAAACCTCATGAATTCAAGCTACTTGGCCGTACAAATATGTTATAGTGTGTTGGCCTCTTTACTTGTGCATAAGTTAGGTACAATGAATGGTACATGGTCATCCACATAATTTTACAACACTTTTCTTGTAATGTGAAATGATAAGAACATAATAAAGAAAAACTACTACTACTTCTACGTTGTCTCTCTCTTTCTCTACTTCTCTTAATTTAAAATACATCATTTTTATTTTACAACATGTTATCAACACAAACCTCTAATTTTATTCTCATCAAGCCTTCAAGTGAAACACTTATGTACAGTTGAATGAAAATAAATTAGACAACTAATAGATATTGTTTGTCATGATTACTATAGGCTTAATGAAAAAACATTAAGTTACACTAATCATTAGTTTCTTTTATATTATATAATTATTCATATCCCTTGTTGGCAAGCATATGATCTTGAGTTATTTTTTTCTTAAAATATTGACTTAAAATGATGCTAGTGAGTATCATATTTATCCGAAAATATTCATAATATTAATTCCAGAAGTGATGTTGAAAATAAATATTGATTCACGCAGTTGTATATTAAGGCAGGGATATATGTATGAAATATGTATAGTTCAAAAAACAGAAGACTACTCAAATGAGGTACGATACACCTATTATATCTTATAAATAATTTTAGCAATTAAACATTAATCCTTCTACCATGCTGCCATTTTATAATTTTTTGTCTCAAGTTTCTTGGCAATATATAGGACAATGACTACTAAATTAATGATTTAAACAAATTGATCATCATCAATTTATTTTACTTCAAACACTCATTGAATACTAGGAGATTACATAATTCTCTAATCTTATTTGTAATACCACTTACATGTTAAATTTCAAATCAATTTTAGACATGTTTGGGTGTTATTTAATATAGAATTTGTGTCAAGTATTATGATATTTCACGTACTTAATTTCCTTTGCTCACTTTACTTATCCATTGTGGAATTTTGTATTGTGGTGTGTATATTAATATCTAATTATTAACTAACGATATATTTTTATTTGTCACGCTCCGAGCCTACACCCTAGTCGTGGCCGACACTCTAGAACCATTGCTGGCCCCAAGCGAAACCTTGGCTTGGTTCAACTCTCAGCGAAAGACTTACGAAAAAATAAAGGACCCTAAAATATAACTCAACTCATAAAGACATCATTACTAAAATTAGTTTAACTAAATATCGTCTGAAATGTTCAATAACATAACTGTTCAACTCAAGTCTTAAACATTTAACCAAAGAAATGGAAAGGACTCCTCAAAACACTATTATCAATCTATGAAGCCTCTACTAACTATGAGGGAAATCGGGACAAGACCACGACATTCTAATACGACTGAAAGTAAAAGTGGGAATCCTTCGGAAGAAAGGAGGCTCACCAAAGCAACTCTCGAACTGCAAGTGGTATCAACAGAGCACCTGTTGACGACCCTAGTTACCTGTATCTGCATCATGAAAGATGCAGGTCAAATGAAATCACTACATGGAATGTACGAGCATTCAAGGGGAACTCTAAAGCACAAATATAAGCTTGAACTTGATAAAAAAAGGAAGAACATACTCACCTCATCTAGACTCAACTCAACTCAAGGATACTCAAACTCAGAAATACTCAACTCAGTTCCATATAAAAGCAACAATAAATATGTCTTATAAAGAAAACTCTTAAAATAGTATATAATAACTCAATGTATTTAAAATACAATAATAACTCTTTTATTCTTATTTGGGAGATTCTCTAATCGACAACCATCACTATGAGGTATGTGATGATACAACGCCTCTCCCACGCAGCCAGAACTGTCCTATACCTTGCCGGAGTATAAGACATCCTCAACTAAGTGGATTCATTAAGACATGCTTAAAATATCCCTTTTACCCATGTTGGCATACATGATTTATGAGGACTTTGAGTTGTTTGAACTCGTCCCCATATCGGTGTTCAATACTACTCCCAATAATATAACTCATGCTCATATGTTTAAAAACATTTCCTCATCCTCAAACTTTGAGATTATTACTCAAAAGGTTCCCTTAAAAGAGACAATGCTCAAAACTCCTCGTGAACTCATTTGGAAATCAAAGTTTCCTTGTCATTTTAAATTTGAAACATTTACTCTTGGGAATAATTAGTCCCTTTATATTCATTTTGATAACTTGAGTTTAATTTTCTTCATCCTCATACTCATGTACTCAAGTCTTAAAACAAGTTTTGAAAGTTTGTAAAAGACTTCTCAAAATGACTCGAAAGAACTTCCTCAAACTTTAGTCTTAACTCTATCTTGAATTTGAATTATGAATTCAAGAGTTATGAGTTGGTTATATAGGATTTCTCATTAATTAGATGTACTTGGGATAGTTAAAATCAGGAAGAGAGCAAAGATACGTTTTAAAAGAACTTAGAACGAACGAACGACAGAAAAAGAATGGGGGCAGGCGACCCTGGCGCATTGAGCAGTGTGGGGCATCAGACCCTAAACTATAGAGCACCATTTATGGCGCATCGGTGGCGCGTCACCCCAGGCCCTGCCCAGAAAACCCGACGACTTCTCCTCTTCGAGTTTTTTGCCCTAATTTGCTTAGAATCGTTGATTCGTCCCAAAATCTTTTAGATTCGTATACCCAACATAAGTAAATGAAAATCTACTAAAAAACAACTCTCAAACTCATAACACTCACCTCAAGAACTCATCAAATCCCACTATTAAAGATTTAAGAACGAATTTCAAGAACCTCAATACATGGATTGTCATGGACGAAAATAACTTAAGAAACTCATGATTGGCGTGAGGGTGAACGAACCCATCACTATGAAAGCTTACATACCTCGTAAGGATTAAATCCTTGGTGAAATTCCTTGAAGATCGCAAGAATCTTGAACGAACGCTTGAACTTATCCTTTTCCTCCTCTTGAACTTCTCTGTAAAACCCTTAGTGTGTTTGGGATTGTGAAAACTAATCTAAATCAGTTTAGACCCCTAAAATATTACTAAAAATGAGTTAGGCTAGTGGGGTAAGGAAAAGACCAAAATACCCCTCCTTAATTCAAATGGATTTCCTTAATCGGATAGGCTGAACTCAAACGGGCATTTCTCCCTCATCCAAACTTGAAGTTTAGTAGACTTGGTGGCGTTGGAAAGAGTACACAAAGATATTTCATTTGATATGTCACGGGCCACCTAATTCATCCTGTACTGAAGGTTATGGTCGTTTGAAGTTGACCCAAAACTCACAATTTAAGACTAACTTGCAAAATTCTCAATTGCACTCTTTTCAATTTAGTTCTTTCAAAAATTTAGCTCCTTATAAGACCGAGGTGTTACAATATCTCACCCTTGGGAACATTCATCCTCGAATGAGATCACTCTGAATAGACTAAGGGTGGGAACATCTAACACCCAACTCAAACACCCAACATTCAATTCAACACAACATAGCATATTAATTTAAAGAGTGTTTTAAAAAAGGTCATTTCCTTGGTCTGGAATTTCTCCGAAAGTAAAGAGATGTGGGTATCTCTTCTTCATGTCCTCCTCAACAAACTAGTTCCTCCTTAAGACCTTGACTAATGCTACCTCCTTAGTTCTCAATTTGCGAACTTGACGATCCCGAATCTGAACGAGTACTTCCTCATAAAATAGGTTGTCCTTAATACAAATACCTTCAGTAGGTATAATATGTGAACGATCGCCCATCCACTGCATCAACATATAAATGTGAAACACTGGATGGACTGCTGCTAACTCAGGCGGTAACTCCAACTCATAGGCTACATTGCCAATCCTATTGGATATCCTGTAGGGACCAATATAATGGGGACTAAGTTTCCCCTTCTTGCCAAACCTTGTAATACCCTTCATGGGTGAAACCTTCAAACAAACCCAACCGTCCACCTCAAACTCCAAGTCTCTTCTCCCAACATCGATATAGGATTTCTGACGACTTTGCATTGTTTTCAATCTTTCTTGAATGATCTTCACTTTCTCCATAGCCTGATGAACCAAGTCGGGTTCTATCAACCCAGCTTCACCAACTTTCAACCATCCAATAAGAGATCTACATCTTCTCCCATAAAGAGCCTCATACGGAACCATCTAAATGCTAGAGTGATAACTGTTGTTGTAAGCAAACTCAATGAGAGGTAAGTGATGATCCCAAGTACCCTTGAAATCGATCACAGACCCCCTCATATCCTCTAATGTCTGAATTGTGCGCTCTGATTAACCATCAGTCTAAGGATGGAAAGCAGTAACCAAATTTACCTTCGAACCCAAACCTTTCTAGAAGGACTTCCAGAATTGTGCGGTGAATTGCACACCTCTATCTGAAATGATGGACACCGAAACTCCATGAATTCTGACTACCTCTTGAATTTATAATCTGGCATAATCTTCTATTGAGTAGGTAGTCTTTATTGGAGAGAAATGGGCTGATTTAGTCATTTGATCTATAATCACCCAAATTGAATCATGTTGCCTGCGAGACCGCGACAAACAAGTAATGAAATCCATGTTGATCATCTCCCACTTCCATTCTGAAACATATATGTTATGAGCCATACCACCCCGGGCATCTAGTGCTCTACTTTGACTTTTGTTGGCAATTAGGGCACTTAGCAACGAACTTTGCAATACACCTCTTCATACTACTCCACCAATAGACTTCTCTCAAGTCACGATACATCTTTGTGGAACCCGAATGGATAGAGTATCTGGAGCGATGATCTTCCTCCATGATCCTCTCTTGGAGTTCATCCACTTTTGGTACACACAATCTGCCTTGATACTTCAATACACCATCTCCCCCTTGTTCAAAATCCATCACTTTCTGCTTATGGACATTTGCCTTCCATTCAAGCAAAAGAGGGTCTTAATCTTGTTTCTCTTTCACTTCAGACACTAGTGATGATTTAGCCCCATTCAACACCACCACTCCACCTTCATTGGAATCCAACAACCAGATTCCTAATCGTGCGATTCTGTGCACATCTTTTGCTAACTCTTTCTTGCCTTCCTCAACATGGGCAGTACTACCCATAAATAATCTTCTCAAAGCTTCAGCAATAACATTAGCCTTACCTGGGTGATAGAGAATCCTCATGTCATAATCTTTGAGTAACTCCAACCATTTTCACTATTTGAGATTAAGCTCTTTATGACTGAATACATATTGAAGACTTTTGTGATCGGTGAACATATTACATGAAAACCATAAAGATAGTGACGCCATATCTTCAAAGCAAACACTAAAGCACCCAACTCTAGATCATGGGTCAAATAATTCTTCTCGTGAATCTTAAGTTGTCTGGAGGCACAAGCTATAACTTTTCAATTTTGCATCAATGCACAACACAATCCGACTCTGGACTCATTACAATACATGACAAAGCCCTATGTACCCTCTGGTAAGGTTAACGCTGGCAGTATTCAACCATATTTTCAATTCCTGAAAGTTTTTCTCACAAGCTTCAGACCATTGAAACTTTATTGACTTCTGAGTCAACTTTGTCAACGGGGATGAAATAGATGAAAACTCCTCGACAAACCTTCTATAATAACTAGTCAATCCCAAGAAACTCCTAATAGAAGTTGGAGATATGGGTCTACGCCAGTTCTGCATTGCCTCAATCTTCTGAGTGTCAACTCAAATATCATCACCAGAAACAATGTGGCCTAAGAATTCTATGGACTCAAGCCAAAACTCACACTCAGGAAATTCGGCATATACTTCCTATCCTTGAGAGTTTGGAGAACTACTCTGAGATGACTATCATGATCATTCTCATTCCTCGAATAAATCAAAATGTCATCAATGAACATGATAACAAACATATCAGGATAAGGATTAAACACCATGTTCATAAGATCCATGAACGTTGTAGGAGCATTAGTCAGACCAAAATACATGACAAGAAACTCATAATGACTATAGCGGGTTCTGAATGCTGTCTTCGGGATGTCACTTTCCCTTACTCTCAACTAATGATAGCCAGATCTAAGGTCTATCCTAGAAAAACAAGTGGCACCCTGAAGTTGATAGAAAAGATCATCAGTTCTCGGAAGGGGATACTTATTCTTTATGGTGACTTTGTTCAATTGGCAGTAATCAAAACACATCCTAAGTGAACCATCCTTCTTCCTCACAAATAAGACCGGAGTACCTCAAGGTGAGACACTTGGTCGAATGAAACCTTTATCAAGAAGGTTTTTCAATTGCTCTTTTAACTCAACTAGAGCCATTCTATATGGCGGAATAAAGATAGTTTGAGTATCAAGAAGAATATCTATACCGAAGTCTATTTCTCTCTTAGGAAGGACTCAGGGAAGATCATCTGGAAAGACCTGAGAAACTCACTCACAACTGAAACTGACTGAATAGGTGGTGTCTGAACACTAGAGTCATTAACTCAGACTAAGTGATAGATGCACCCCTTGGAAACTAGACTTCTGGCCTTAAGGTACGAAATAAAACGACCCTAAGGCACTGCTGAACTACTCTTCCACTCAATAACTAGTTCATTAGGAAACTATAACTTAACTACTCGAGTCCTATGATCAACTGAGGCATAAAAAGCATGAAGCCAGTCCATACATAGAATACCATCAAAGTCCACCATATCTAAGTCAACTAAGTCAGCCATGGTTTCTTTGTGATTAATAGAGATGGTACAATCACGATAAACTCTCTCGGCTAGAATAAACTCACAAACATGTAGGAAACACCGAAAGACTCAAGAAGTCGCTCGGAAAAAATATCAAACCTCATAGAAATATATAGAGTCACAAAAGATAGACTTGCACTTAGATCAAGTAATGCATATACATCAAAAGTAAAGACTTTGATCACCCAAGTGACAACATCTGGTGAATTCTCTTGCTCTTGGCGACTAGCAATAGCATACAGACGATTTGCTCCAACGTTTGTCCCTGAAGTAGTTCCTCTAGGTGTAGCTCTGTCTGGTGGAGCTGCTGAAGAAGATTGGGCTCTATTGCCCCCATTACCATTTCCCTGCCTGTTCTTAGGGCACTCTTTCATGAAGTGACCTGTCTAACCATACTTAAAACAACCCGTGGAGTCATCACGACACACTCTTGGGTGGTTCCTACCAGACTTAGCACATGGAAAAGTCCAGTTGGCCCCTTGTGCCACAATAACTTGAGACTGAGTAGGTCGAGCTTTGAAGTTTTGCGAGTTCTGATTCCTGAACTCACTTTAGTTCTTTGGTGTAGGTACACTAGCGGATGATGGAGCAGGTCCAGTTGGCTTTTGTTGAAAAGATGACCGGTTCGCATTACTCTTCTGCTGCCAGAATCATTTCCTGTTGTCTCAGCCTTCTTGTTCCAGAACTCTTCCTTATCTCTCAACTTGTCTTCCTCAACCTGCTGCACATGGATCATCAACCTTGCTATGTCTATGTCCCATATCAATGATGAGTCCACAAATTAGACTCATTTAGGGCAATATTTTGATAGAATTAGTGTCCTCAAATGCATATTTTGTCTCAATATCTGATGAAAACCCTTAAGTTTTAGGTATTTGGAGTTTGAGGCAAAGCATTGACACTACTTGGCAAGAAGGAACAAGGCAGCTGAAAAGAACGAAGAAATGAAGGCCTGAAGATTGTCGAGCCAAGTTGGCTAGTCGTCGATCGGCTTAAAGATCGCCTTTTGTTCCAGTGTGCTAAGCCCTGAAGGGAAATATCAAGTTGGCGATGAAATGGAGCAATCGGCGTGTCACTGAGTAGTTCCGCAAAGCAGTACTATATCACACAATGACTCGAAGCACAAAAATGCTAAAGGCTAAAGCAAGAAGGTTACGAAATCGACCAAAAGGTGGATCGTCGAGTGTATCGACGATCCCAACTAACTGCACCGAGTGATCCTCTATAGCACAAATTTTCAAACACTATAAATACTTGTTTAAATTGTTAACTTAAAAAAGGAAGTCATAGACAATTATTATTGAGACTTAGAATATTTTTAGTTTCAAGTTTTAGAATGTTTTAGAGACTTTGTTCTAAGACCTTGAAGATTCAAAGGGTTTTCACTCCAAGAAATTAGACGTGGGTCTCAAAGATTCTTCACTCATGACATGTTTTAAGACTTAATTCTTCATACCCAGTTGATGGAAACTGATATTGTTATTGATTTTTATCTCTTTTATATGTCGAGCTAAAACCCCAATTCTTGGGGTGTGATTTTGTGAATATGGGTTAGATTATCTGTTGGGTCTTGCTTGTTGATGGCTTATTTGTTTTTTAAATGTGATTTCATTTAGAAGTTGTGTATGAACTTAATGGGATTTTAGTTTCAAATACGATTTCATCTTAGTGTTTTGCTTGCTCGAGAGAGAGGTCGTAAAACTAAGACTACTAAATTGATAGCCGGTGGTATTGGATCGACATGAGTTCAGCTTGAGAGAGTGAATCCTAGTCGTTTTCCCACACATTAAACTCGAGAGAGTGAATGGGCTAAGGCGGAAGTTGTGCTTAATACGGCAACTCGGTGTTTGAGAGAAACCGAGTTGATTCGGGATAAGTTGCTCGAGAGAGAATTTACCCCACTATAGTCTAGCCTAGTCACAAATGTTCAACAATCTACCATCAAAAGCATGTACCCGATAGTCTAGTTTATCCCGTATTCCTATCACATCCTAAGAATCCCATCTCCATATCTCGTTTCCTTATATTTTTGCTATTTTTAGTTGTTAATAATACAAACCCCCATTGATAATTGACGCTTGCATCACCCCTTCGATTTAGTATGTTTTTAATCGTTAATATCTATAGTTATGACTAATTAGAACTAGATTTTATTTTTCTATTAATTCTCAAAACCACTCCCTGTGGGAACGATCCCAACCCTTGGTTAGGTTATATCACTACACGCGATCGTATGGCACTTGAACCGAAATAGTGTCAGTTGATTACGTCTTTAAACATCAAAATGGCGCCGCTGCTGGGGAGTGATGTTAGTTGAGAATATGTAGTTAGTAAAATTTTGTGCTTGTTAGTTGTAGCTTTACTTAATTTTTAGTTTTGCTTTGTTTGGTTGTGTAACTATTTCATAAATAAATGAGTGAGAATGAAAGCTATGGGTATCAAACAGATCACCCTCTCCTGAAATTGTTGAATCTCAGGGACAATCTCCTGACATTCAAGCAAGTGGGGGCTGAAACCATCCAAGAAATGTGGCTAAAATTCCAGGTAGTGCTACATCCATGCCCAAATCATGGGATGTCTGCTAAAGTGCTACTAGAGTGGTTCTATAGGGGTCTTGGACCCAAAAATAGAAGTACCGTTTACCAACTTTTAGAGGGTTGCTTGCTACAACAACCTTATGAAACAGTAGCCAAACTCCTCAACGACATGGTTAAGACCAACGAGGAAACAAAGAGAAAACAAGATTGGGCTACAATTTTAACTCAGCTGAATTTCTTAACCAAGAAAGTCACGGAATTGGAAGAGCAGTCCACAAAAAAGGACAAGCACTTTCCCCTTTACAAGTGCTAAAAGGGAAAGAAGCAGGAAAGTGGGCAAAATGAAGAAGTCCTCTCACTCATTCAACACAAGATCGAAGAACAAGATAAGGTGTTGAAAGATATAAAAGATAACATCGAAATGTTGAATCAAACGACAATCTCCAATTCCATGGTAATTCAGCTATAGGATGCCAAAATAAACCAATTAATATCAGGTCGCTACCCACCGTTTGCCGAGGAGTCGCCTAGTTACACCATGGCCGACTTCGAAGATGAGGACTAGGTGTTAACTTGCGTCGTGCCACAATGTTAACTAAGGCGCTATTTGGGAGGCAACCCAAAACCCCTTTATTGCTTTCTATTTGTGTTTTGGTAAAATAATGGTGTGTTGTTTGTACAGGTTGAAGTGCAGTAAGTGTTCGAAAAAGTGCAGGGTGGCGAGCAACAGGTCCAGTCGGCAAGTCACCGAAAAGGTCGGCGAACCCGACCTAATCCGCCGTTTGACACAAGACATCTTCAAATTAGAGTCTGTAAAACTCAGTGAGCCTAGGGAAATTATTGGCAAATCGCTGACATCTCGATGAAAACCGCCATTGGGACCCCCACACTCAGTGGAGGTTTTGTAAAATTCGGCGAGCTAATGAACACTCGGCGAATCATCGAGAGGATAGGCGAGCTCGACTAATGTCACCGAATGGGCGAAAACTGGATGATTTTACAGACCAAAGGTTTAAAAGTTTCGACCTCATTCACTTTCCCTCACTTTTTATCTCCCTAAACTCACACCTACACGCTAGTTCCTATATTTTCGTGTTTTTAGAGTATTTTTAGTGCTGATTTGTGCTCGGGATTGGATTGCTTTACCGCCTAGCGTTTCAATCTTCTCGTAGTCAACACAAAAGGTTGATTTTCTATGCCCCAAACTTATTTTATCAAATATTATACTCATTTGCAATTGATCTTATTGAGTTGTTGTGTGCTGGACCTCTTTGATAAGCTTAAATCATTAGATGCATGTTTTAATTTGATAATCTTACCCGAGTAGTTGTTACTGTTGAATTCCCGTAATTGTATGCCTTAAACTAGATTGAAATTCAAAGGATTGTGTTTGGGTGTTATGGGTCCTACCTTAATTTAACTAGTGCATGCTTTGATTTTATTTTCGGGGGTTGCGGGGTTGAATTCGGGAAGTTGGGTTGAAAATATTCGCGTTGGGTTGTTTGGCGAGCTGGGTTTAGCTCGCCGAACCACTCAGCGGTTCGCCTAATGTCCCCATCTCACATTTGATTTCATGCTTTATTTAATGATTAGTTTTTGGCGAGAAGCTTGATGTCGCCAAAAGCATTCGGCGACTTGCCGAAAGTCATCTCTTTCCCCCTTTATCTGCACCCCTTAGTTTTTGTGCACTGGAACTTTCAGTGGACCTATCCTTGTTGGCCGAAAGCTATCGGCGACCCGCCAAAGTAGTTCCCCTATCGCATTCTTGCTACAATTTTAGAGCTAATTTATTTGGTGAGATCGATCTAGCTTGCCTAAGAAATTCGGTGATTCGCCATCTGGTTTGGCGAGTTTGTCTGCAAATGTTCTGCTTTGCTTTTATTTAAGTTTTTCTAACTTCTCTTCAAGACTTTGCATACATGACTAAACCTAAAGCTACCGAAAGAATAATGCCAGCTCAAGAGAACTCCAAAGGGATTGAGATAAAGATGGATGCAGTTACGTCGAAAGAAAAAGCTTTGAAACTACCCACAACTACTGGGAAAGGCAAGGGCAAGAAGCCCACTTCTGCCAGGACAACCATTACCCTGGACCCTAATATTCCTTCATGGGCCAGGGGACTTTCCAGAGCGGTGCATGTCTTTCTGGCAGACTCACACTCAACAAACCTTGGTTAATCTGGCACTGTTGTTCCCCCTGAGGTGACCTCAGGCACTGAAGCCCAAGTCCAGATTGATACGCCGGGCACTGAAGCCCCAAAAGATGAAGCGGCTGCATAGACAAGATCCCCTTTTTACCTCCCTCTCTGTCCTATGTTATTTTGACTTTTGGATTTTGTGTTATTTGCATTTGAGGACAAATGTTTTTATTTGTGGTGGGGTGAGGCCCACCTTGTGTGCGACTATTATTGTTTGATGTTTTGTTGATACATTTGGGTCGTTATGCGTTCAATGTCATTTAGACTGCTTTTTGTGGATGTTTGAGCTTGTGGCTCCTTTTGCTTTTGTAAATGCTATGACCCTTCCTAAAAAAATTAAATTTTTGCTACCTCTTGTATGTATTTGATAGTGGTTGTTCTTTAGCAAATTTGAGTCTCATTTTTTATCAATATCGATGACTCAAATAGTTCTCATAATCAAACAAACATGAATGTATGGCTAAAATGAGACTAAATGAAGTTGAATTGACAATATATGAACTCTTTGCATCTCGTTATGATTAGCCATGTATCAAATCGATTCTCTTGCGATGAACGTTGCACACTAGCGAAAGTGTAGAGTCTTTTTTGACTTTAGTGTAGATGCCTTATGTGATAAGCTTACTGTGAACCATGCATGATAACATCTAGAATTTGCCCCGTTAGTCCGGTCGACTAAGTAAGGCTATCTCTTGATATGATCTTTGACAACTTCGAAGAGTGTGAGCCAATTTGACATATACCTCTTTTGTGGCCTACCTCGTGAGTGTGTGAACCTCTTTTGAACACTCCTTGAAGGATCTTTCTTTGGAAGAAACTTGATGAAAACTAGACCTCTCTTAATCCACTACCCATAATCCTCTTGATTTGTGGTTGATTGAATAGGCAACTTAGGCCAAAAGCTTAAGTTGAGGGTGTGGTGAAAACATAAGGGCAAGTCAAGAAGTGTAAGGAAAGTCTCCTTTAACCCATGGTGTTGAGAAAAATGGAACCCCTCCATACAAAAAAAAAGAGAAGAGAAAAGAGAAGAAAAGAATGAAAAAGAAAAGTTGTGGAATAAAATACAAAAGAAATGGGGTTCCCGAACAATCCATGGAGAGTGAATAATGGGATGACTTATGAGCACTAACGAAATTGATGAAAGAAGAGGAAATGGAGTGTTGTGAGCACCACATTTCATGAGGATGAAAGTCACTGAGCCTAAATGACCATACCTTTGCACTCTGGCCCATTACAAGCCTTGAAAAGACTTTTTTGATCTCGAGTGAGCTGAAAAAAATGTTGATTGGAAAATAAGGGCAAACCTATGGGTGAAAGCATGCATTGTGTTCTTTTTTTTGAGAGAGTGAGTGTTGCATTTGATTTCGAAACTTTAAATGATTAAACATTTGTGTGTGAATATGGAATCATTCTTTGTGAGGGCATTCAAATACTTTTGTTGAGCTTGAGCTTGCATTTGAAGCAAGTATTGCAAGCTTGAGAATCTTTGGTAATGGTGTGTCACAACTTGAATCTTTGGGTACACAATTGATCATTGCTTGAGTAAATTGAGTCTTATTGTGTAGATTCATGATCGAGTCTTGTGTAGCAATGTTTGAGACATCCTTTTTGAACTGCTGAACTTGAGTTTTACTTGAGGACAAGCAAAAGTTTAAGTTGGGGGTGTTGATGAGTCCACAAATTGGATTCATTTAGGGCAATATTTTGATAGAATTAGTGTCCTCAAATGCATATTTTGTCTCAATATCTGATGAAAACACTTAAGTTTAAGCTATTTGGAGTTTAAGGCAAAACATGGACACTACTTGGCAAGAAGGAACAAGGCGGCTGAAAAGAACGAAGAAATGAATGCTTGAAGATCGCCGAGCCCAGTTGGCGAGTCGCCAATCGGCCTGGAGATCACCTTTTATTCCAGTGTGCTGAGCCCTAAAGGGAAAGATCAAGTTGGCGATGAAATGGAGCAGTTGGCGTGTCACCGAGTAGTTCCACGAAGCAGTACTATATCGCCCAATGACTCAAAGCACAATTATGCTGAAGGCTAAAGCAAGAAGGTTATGAAATCGACAAAAGACAGATCACCGAGTGTATCGGTGATCCTGACTAACTGCATCGAGTGATCCGCTGCAACACAAATTTTCAAACACTATAAATACTTTTTTAAATTGTTAACTTAAAAAAGAAAGTCATAGACAATTATTATTGAGACTTAGAATTTATTCAGTTTCAAGTTTTATTGGGTTTTGGAGACTTTGTTCTAAGACCTTGAAGATTCAAAGGGTTTCAACTCCAAGAAATTGGACGTGGGTCTCGAAGATTCTTCACTCTTGACATGTTTTAAGACTTAATTCTTCATACCCAATTGATGAAAACTGATATTGGTATTGATTTTTTATCTCTTTTACATGACTAGCTAAAACCCCAATTCTTGGGGTGTGATTTTGTGAATATGGGTTAGATTATCTGTTGGGTCTTGCTTGTTGATGGTTTATTTGTTGTTTAAATGTGATTTCGTTTAGTATTTGTGTATGAACTTAATGGAATTGTAGTTGCAAATACGATATCATCTTAGTGTTTTTGGCTTGCTCGAGAGAGAGGTCGTAAAACTAAGACTACTAAATTGATAGCCAGTGGTATTTGGTCGACATGGGTTCAGCTTGAGAGATTGAATCCTAGTCGTTTTCCCACACATTCAACTCGAGAGAGTGAATGGGCTAAGGCGGAGGAATTGTCAAGGACATTCTCCCATGAGAAATGAATGTTAAGCAAGGCTTAATAGTGAAATCTTGGGGTATATCCTTTGCCCCAAGTGGATATTGACAATGAGATGGGGTGTCAAACCAGATAGGGTCCGGGTTCTAAGTTGAAAGGAGAATCACACCTAGTTGATGTGAGGACTATCAAAGTTAAAAAAGGGAGCTCTTACATAGTAGAGTGTGGGTTTTCCCAAAGTTAGGTCTCATGAGGTGTAAGCCTTCACCTAGTGGTTCTAGGGTTGCAATCTCTGTATCCAATGAACTAATACTTACTTAAAGAAGTACCTCATAGTGTTCAAAAGCATAAATGGACGTTGACATGCTTAAGTAAGTATATCATAGGGTCCATCTTAATAATGAACTTAGACATGCTTAAAGAAGTATCTCATAGGGTTCAACCTAATAATGAACTAAGATGTGCTTAAGGGAGTACCTCATAATATTCTAAGGACTAAAGAGAGGAACTAGTTTCCAAACAAGAAGTATGAGTATGAGGACCTAAAAGTGGTACTTAACATGGATAGGATTATGGGGTCTTATTCATGCATTGCACAAGTATGACTTAAGGTTATTCAAGAAAGTGTTCTCTTATGTGATATATGTTGAGATAGGATTGTGATATAGTTCTCTTAATAGTGAACTTAGACATGCTTAAAGAAATATCTCATAGGGTTCAACCTAATAATGAACTAAGATGTGCTTAAGGGAGTACCTCATAGTATTCTAAGGACTAAAGAGAGGAACTAGTTTCCAACCAAGAAGTATAAGTATGAGGACCTAAAAGTGGTACTTAGCATGGATAGGATTATGGGGTCTTATTCATGCATTGCACAAGTATGACTTAAGGTTATTCAAGAAAGTGTTATCTTATGTGATATATGTTGAGATAGGATTGTGATATAGTTTCCTTCCTTGTTATAATTGACTAAAGGTGAGAGATTCCCTTTGTTATGAGAGTTAAGCTAGGGATGAGATCTTAAGATGGTTAGTATGATGGCCTAAGGTGCTACTTAGTGTGAGTGGGATTATGGAATCTTACTCATACATTGCACAAGTATGACTTGAAGCTACTTATGAGAGTCTAAGGCTTGACTAGTGATATGGACTATCTTTTGGATGACCAAATAGGGATACTTAGCTTGGATGGGATTATGGGGTCTTGTCCATGCCTTACACATGTATGCCTTAAGGTTACCTGAAATGGTTCTCTTATGATATGCAAGACTAAAGGTGAAATAATGCATAAATGATGCTTATGTTGGAGACTTTACTTATGATTATCATATTGTCTCTTATGGTTATAGTTGATGTTTCATGAAGTATTGGATTATGTCTTATGTTGACTAAACCTTATGATATTGTGCTCTTATGATGTTATGCTAGCTCATATTTAGTACTTTTGTACTAAAACATACTTTGCCTACATTCTAATCAAATGTAGGGTTCGGAGATTTGAGTTCAATTCTTGAGGATAGGTTTCTAAGGAGCAACGAGTTGAAGATTTGGGTGAGTCCTCATAGCTTCAAGGACAAAGCCATTATTTCCTTTATATCTTTTATTTCCATGTTTTGTGACTATAGTATGGGTTGTGCCCTAAAGGTTTTAATTCAAACTTGAATATAGATGGCTGAAATAGAGTGTAGTAAGACGTCCACGTGTTTTTATAAAAGACTTCGATTGTATGGATTAAGTTTTTTTTAAAAATTCCGTACTTTTCTAATATCTTATGTTATAATGTACTAAGGGCTTGTATGAGACCCCTTCGGGGTCAATTACGCCGTGTTACTTCTGACGTGTACCCCTGGGTCGTGACACTCCTAGGTGAATATAATATCGAGAACTATGGGCTTTTGACAAGATCTGTTCCCTCAAGTCATCAACATTCAGAACACACAAATGACCTTGGTACGTTAGGACACCATCTCCCCCTTGGGAGAAAGCCTCTGTGGAGTTCTTTACTACCTCCTCTTTCAATTAAACTAAGGTCGGATCAAGACATTGTTTTGCTTTAACATCACCAACAATGGACGATTTGGAACGATTATGGACCATAATACCATCCTTGGTTGAATCCACTAGTTGAACTCCCAATCAGGCTAACCTATGAACATCTCAAACCAACTCTTTACTCTCATCATCAACATGTGCAACACTACCCATGGATAATCAACTAAGGGCATCCGCCACCATGTTTGCTTTATTGGGGTGATAGACAACACTCATATCATATTATTTCAATAACTCAATCCACATTCTTTTGAGGAGATTTAGATCTTTTTGGGTAAACACTGATGAGTCCTAGATTTTGACTCATTTAGGGCTTTGTTTTAATAGTATAAATGTCCTACAATGCCTAATTTATGCTATAAATTGATGTTAAAGCCTTGATTTTCAAGTATGTGAGCTAATGAGCAAGGTAAGGACACTAACAACCAAAAAGGAGCAAAACAAACTGAAGAATTAGAGAAAAGCGATCTTGGTAATCGCCAAGACCACTCGACAGCTTTCATAATGTTCTAGTGTGCGAGCCCTGGGGAAGAAACCAAGTTAGCAACAGAAATGGGCAGTCGGCGAATCACCAATTAATTCCGCGACAACACAACGGGTCGCCCAAAGTTATAGGACTTGGGATGCTGAGCACCAATGCAAAATGACGATGGAAGAGAGCAAAAGGCGGATCACCGAACCACTCAGAAGCCCAATTTAATCCGTCGACTGGTCTTTTAGGCTAAATTTTGGGAAACTATAAATTTATTTTTAAAAGGAGTTTTGGATAGTAGTCACCCAGATATTACAGTTCCCATTCTAGAGTTAGAGTTCACTCTATATTTTTTAATTCTTATTGGAAATTTGTCAGCATTTTTAGTTGGATCTTTGAATTTAACCTTTGGAAAACATTGTGAAGGCTTTGAGACTGTTACCTAGCTGATGGCTAATCGAGTTGGTAATTGTTTTTACCTTTATATGATGTTTTGCTAAAACCCCAAATTCTTGGGGTGCGATCATGTGATTATGGGTTGAATTAGCTTATGTGTATTGTTAATTACTTATCTAAATGCTCAATTGAAGTTGCTTTTAATTGATAGTAGTGTTTCAATCTAAGAATTGTAGTCTCAAATGCAATTCGAACTTAGAATTTTGGGCTTGCTTGAAAAAGAGGTTTTAGATTCAAAGGTTTCAATTAATGATTGTAGTTATTGGGGTGATATAGGTTTAGCTCGAGAGAGTAAATCCTAACCTCGATTCTAGCTATCTAGCTCAAGAGAGTAGAAGAATTAAGAAGTGGGCTATTATTATTTGATAAGCTTGTTGATGTTCGAAAGAAATCACTTGATTCGAAATAGTTGTTTGAGAGTAAGCTATTTCACTTATAGCTTATCCTACCAATTGATATTTAGCTATTTATTAGTAGTTTCAATTACACATATAGTGAAATTTGCATATAATCGATCACATCCCATAAACTCCTCTCTATATTGTTATATCCTTAGCATTTGATTGTGTTGTAGCTGATAATTGCAAACCAAAACCCCCCATCTTACATTCGTGTTACCCCTTTTAGACTTATTTACATGTCTTTTTCGATAATTTCTATTCCTATAGCTAATAAAACCACATTTGTACTTCCTAATTGAATCTGAACACGTACCGCTCCATGTGGGTTCGACCTCAACCTTTTGTTTGGTTTCACATTGACTAACAATCATTTGCACCTAGAATTGGAGGAGGTGTGCTTGAAACGTTAATCAAAATGGCGCCACTGCCGGGGAGTGGTGTTGTTTAAAATTCTTTTATTGAAGTTTAATTGTGATCTTTTTGGTTGTAGTTGAATCGATTTACTTTAGTTTTTGTTTTGTGTTGTTTGTGTTGAACAAAGGAAGATATGAGCATAAACGGGAGTAATGGTAGCCAAGTGGGCCACCAAGACAATATTGGGAATCTTAACGATGTGAATGACCCAATCCAATTGAGTGGAGTTGGTGCAATACGTCTACCTCCAATTGAAGGCAATTCTGTCTTCCATGTCACTAAAAAAAATGCTACAGCTCCTCCAAATAAAAGGCCTATATGGAGGATTGGCTCACGAAGACCCCCAAGAGCATATTAGGAACTTCGTGGACCGTTCTCATTCAAAAACATATCACAAGAATCAGTTCGTCTCAAGTTGTTTCCATTCTCTTTGATGGGTGAAGCCACCAAACGGTTAGTTGAATTACCGAGGGATTCCATCACCTCTTGGGATGAATTGAAGCATTCTATTTTAGATTCTTTCCCCTTTCAAAGATAATGACACTTAGGGATAGCATTCAAGGTTTCAAACGCTTGGAAGGTGAACCTATCCATGAGACGTGGTTGAGGTTAAAGAAGTTTGCGCTTCAATGTCCGACTCACGAACTGCCAAATCATATATTGCAGAAGTACTTTTATAGGAGCCTTGACTCGGTGAACAAAGGAGTTGCTGATCAACTTGTTCCTAGAGGTATAATGCAACAACCCTATTATGTGGCATCTCAACTCCTCGATGGAATGACCAAGATAAACATAGTGTGGTACACTCGTGAAGACCAAGTCTCTCCTCTCACTTTTAGAATGACAAAAGACCAAGTCGAGAAGGATCAAGAGAGAGACCAAAACATGGCCAAAATGATGACCCAGCTTGATATTTTGGCAAAAAATGTGATGGGTAGTTGTATGAAGAGTGTAAATGTTGTTTGTGTTGGTGGATCAAACCCTGAGGAAGCTCACTTTAAAGCGCTACACAATGAGGAAGTGAACTTCCTAGCTAATCAAGGAGGAGGATATCGTCAAAACTATCCAAGGCCTGGTGGAAACCCGGGTTGGAATAGAGATGAGGGATGAAGAGACCATGACAGAGAATGACAAGATTGTAACACCACTTGGAATGAAAGAGAAGGTGACAAGGAAAATTATGTCCCACCTCATGAGCATCAAATGCCCAAGGAACCGAAAAATGTCTGTACGGAAGATGTGCTCTCACGCATTCTCAACAAAGTTGAAGGATCGGACAAGGTATTGAAAGAAATTAAAGAAGTCGTCTCTACACTCAATCAGAAGGTCATCTCCCATTTAGTGTCAATCAAGCAGTTGGAGACCCAAATGGGTCAAATTTCTTCTCAATTGAATCCAATGCCAAAAAGGGGCTGACCAAGTGATACCTTGGCAAACCCGAAGAATGATCCATGAATTGGTAGTTTCGTCCTGCCCCAACATTACCTAAGGTTCTTCTTGGGACACAACCCAAGTTTTTGATGCTTTAGTTTTTTATTTTAAATAACGGGTGTTGATTGTGCAGATTGAAAAGTGAAAAGTGTTGGGAAATGAGTAGTTTGGCGAGTTAAAGTCCAGTCGGTGACAAGTTGAACAGGTTGGCGACACGCTAAACAGGTCGGTGATCCCCGACTTGGACCGCCGTTGGAACCACCAAGCTTGAAGGGGAACTCTATAAAACTTAGCAGGGTACATGCTCAATCGGCGACTCGCCGAACAGGTCAGCGAGCATGACTTTTTCCGTCGTTTGAACCCCCAAATTCCTGGGAGTAATATAAAACTCAGCGAGGTAAAATACCTCTTGGCGCATAGTCTAGTGATTTGGCGGGCACGACCTAAACCGCCGAACAAAGCACGAACTGAAAGGTTTCAAAGGCCAAACGGTTTAAAATTTCAAATTCCTTTGCCTTCTCCAATTTTTAACTCGCGTACTCTCACTCCCGACTTTAGATCTTTCACATTTCCTTGTTTTTACTCACGTATTTTTTGAAATCTTTGCTCGAGATTGTGGAACTTTGCTACTGAGCTTTACAACTCTTGTTTTCGGCTTTAAAGGTTGGTTTTTTCCGAACCCCAAACTCTATATGTGGTTAAAATTAAATGAAAATCGGTAAATTATTGTTGATTGTATTTGTGTAACAAGATTAAATCATTTAATTGTGGGATTTCCCATATTGAGTTAAATTAGTGCCTAATTGTTAGTTTTTGATTGATTTTGGTGTTTTCCTTGATTAAATAGAGTCTAAATTGTTGGGCTGTGGTGAATATGTATTTGGTCTAGTAGGGTGAAGTCTAAGTAACCCCGAATTGTGCTAAATGACATATTTTGCCCAATGATGGAGCGTTTTATGTCATTCTTAAGTTCAAAAGATGTCAAATGGCCAAATCAGGGGATCTGAGTACCCCGAGGGCATGGGTAGTATGGGTCTTGTTTGAAATTGACAATGTATGTGTTTAATTTTATTTTCGGGCGTTGCGGGTTGATTTTCAGAAATGGGGTTGAAAACTCACACGAAGTGCCATTTAGCGAGCCAAGTCAGCCTCACCGAGTGGTTCGGCAGTTTGCCAAGTCCCCTACAGATCCCCGTTAATTTCAACAAATTTTTGAGTTATGTTTTTTAACTTTTGGTGAGAAGCCTGATCTTGCCAAGTTCACTCGGTGACTAGCCAAAAGTTCTTCTTGATCGCCCTTTTGCGCCCTGACCCCTATTATTCACTATAAGTTTCGGCGAGCGAGCTAGTAACTCGCCGATTCGTGTCGGCGATTCACCTAATGGCCATGACCATCGCCAAACTCTCTTGAATTTTTAAAATTTTGATGCTGGTATTTTTGGCGAGCCCGATCTGGCTCGCCAAAGAAACTCCGCGACTCGCCGAACGGTTCAACGAGTCCTTTTGGAACTCATATTCTGCATTTTTCTGGAACTTTTTCTAACGTTTTTCTATGTGGTTTGCAGGAGTGGCTAGAAAAAATATGACTGATAGTGGCATGCCGCCCCGAAAGTGAGCACGCGGAGTTGTGATAAATGAGGAAGCAACTACTTCTAGTGCCAAGGCAAAGAAAGTACCTCCAAAGGGAGTAAAGGGAATAGGCAAGGCGCCCATAGCTGAGACACCAGAGTCCAACTCCGGTAGTGAGGGAGAGTCTTATGATTCTCAGGCTTCATTCTATAAGCCTCATGACAATCAAATACAGGAAGCCCAAAGAGCAGAGCTTATCTCCAAGGCGGCGCATGATCTATCTAGGATCCCAACAGCTCAGACTCCTCCTCATCCAGCTCTAGCAGAGACAGTGGTCCCGGAAACACCAGTAGATGGTCCTACTCCCCGGTCACTCAACCAGTTAAATGTCGAGGGATTGAGGGCCATTTTAGAGGAAAAGAGATTGTCCACATATGGTATGATGGACAAACATCCAGCAGTGTGGGACACCCTCCGGTTCCATATATTCAAGGTCTTCACTAAGCCTCGTGGCCCATACATTCCTAACTGGGTCCGAGAGTTATACTCTGCGTATAGTGCCTTCGTGCCTGAAGGGAAGAAGAAGGCTAGTGTCTTCAATCCAGTGGATTTTTTGATGGTTAGAGGCAAGAAGGTTTGATGCAGCTAAGATGATATTAATCTGTTATTCGAGCGTGCCACCGACTTTATGCACGAGTATTAGAGCATGATCCAGACCCAGACTCTGGATGACCTCAAGGGTTGGCTGGCACCCCTTATTTGTGACACCACCCTGAGGTGGATTGAGGTCGGAGCACCGATAGAGAAGAAGGACCACAATATAGCAGCTCGATAATGTTTTGGATTCATCAGCAGCAAGATCATGCCTTTGCTAAATGAGTCCATTCTCTACCACCCAAAGGCGGCCTGTCTTGGGTCTATCATAGCCAGGAAATGGCTTAATTTGGGTCTGATTATTGAGCAGGAGATGGTGATGTTTGCGTAATCAATACACAACTTCCAATGCAAGTGTCTACAATCGTACAATAGTAAAGTAACCCAACCAAGGGTTGGGGTCGAGTCCTAAGGGAGCGGTTCCTGAAAATTAGTGGTTAAGCGTGAAAGTGCTAAAGCTAACCATAGCTAAAGACTTTATCGAATGAAGACATGACAAATTAAAGGGTTTGATACGAGTGTCAAATATAAATGGGGGGTTTGTAAACAAGTAAAGAGCAAAATCAACAAAAATGAAAAGAGATACGAATATGGAGTCAGGATTCTTAGGATGTGATAGGAATACGGGCTAAACTAGACTATTGGGTACATGCTTTTGATAGTAAATTCGTTGAATATTTGTGACTAGGCTAGACTATAGTGGAGGTAAATTCTCTCTCGAGCAACTTATCCCGAATCAACCCGGTTTCTCTCAAACAACAAGTTGCCGCTTTAAGCACAACCTCCACCTTAGCCCACTCACTCTCTCGAGATAAGTGTGTAGGAGAAGGACTAGGGTTCACTCTCTCGAGCTGAACCTCATGTCGACCCAACCCCACCGTCCATCAATTTAGTAGTCTTAGTTTTACGACCTCTCTCTCTCGCAAGCCAAAAACACAAAGGTGAAATCGTATTTGCAACTACAATTTCATTAAGTTCCACTACAACTACTAAACAAAATCACATCTAAACAACAAATAAATCACCAACAAGCAAGTCCCAACAGATAATCTAACCCATATTCACAAACTCAGACCCCAAGAATTGGGGTTTTAGCTAGACATGTAAAAGACATAGAAATTTATACCAATATGAGTTTGCATTCAAATGGGTATGAAGATTTAAGTCTCAAAACAAGCCAAGAGTGAAGAATCCACAAGACCCAAGTCCAAATTCTTAGAGTTGAAACCCTTTGAATCTTAAAGTTCTTCAAAACCATCTCCAAACTTAGAACTCAAAATTCTATGTCGAAAATTCTATATTAAAAATTTGATATTAAGATACAACTTTCAACGAGTATTTATAGTTTTCAAAAATCTGTGCTGCAGCGGATCATTCGGCGCTGCTAGTCGAGATCGCCGATCAACTCGGTGATCCGTCCTTTGGTAGGTTTCATCGCCATCTTTCTCTATCCTTCAACTTCTTCATGTTTTGGATCATTGGACGACATAGTACTGCTTTGTGAAACTGCTCGGTGACCCGCCGACTGCTCCTTTTCACCACTGATTTGATCCTTTCTTCAGGGCTTAGCACACTGGAACAAAAGGCGAGGTAAGACCTTTCGACGATTCTCAGATCTTCATTTCTTCGTTCTTTCAGCTGCCTTTGTTCCTTTTTTCTAAGTAGTATCCATGCTTTCCCTCAAACTCCAAATACCTGAAACTTAAGGGTTTTCATCAAATATTGAGACAAAATATGCATTTGAGGACACTAATTCTATCAAAATATAACCCTAAATGAGTCCAATTTCTGGACTCATCAGATGGCCATGAGGGCCAAGAAGCGCCAGGCATCTCTCCCATTCCTGATATTAATCACAGAGTTATGTCGACGAGCCAGAGTTCCACGTGATAATAAGAGGGATGTTGAGATTACTCCAACATTTTCTACCGACATCCATCTTATAGAGGCCGAGTACACTAGGGATGAGGATGATAGAAGGAGAGCAGCTTCGGTGGACACATCCCCGGAGGTCGATATTGATTCACTACATGCAGAGGCAGTCATGCCTACTCCGGCTAGTGGGCCTTTATGTACTTCTATCTCCGCTCCTCCCGACACTTTTAGCTCTTCTGCTACATCCCTGCCCCATAGATCTGCTACTGCTACTTCTGCCTCTAGGCCCCCGATCACCCATGCCATGTTGCTTAAGATGGAGTACCTAGCCCGTTCTACTAATGTGTGCGCCTCCCGGCTAGAGGCTGCAGTTCCTAGGATGATCAAGAGAGTTATAACTGTTGTACTGACCCCTCTTAGGGCCTCAGTTGATTCCTTTACAGTGAGAGTAGAGGTATTGATTAACGTTTCAATCACACCTCATCCAATTCTAGGTCAAAACGATCGTTAGTCAGTATAAAATCCAACAATTGAGTTAGAGTCAAATCCCATAGGGAGCGGTACGTGTTTAAATTCATTTAGGAAGTGCAAACGTGGTCTAATCAGCCATAGGAATAGAAATTATTGAAAAAGACATGAATCAAATTAAAAGGGGTGACACGAATGTCAGATGGGGGGTTTTGTTTTGCAATTATCAACTACAAAGCAATCACAAACACTCAGAAATAACAAGAAAAAGAGGAATCAAGAAGTATTGCATATGAGTTCAAAGGTTTTAAAGATGAAGTTAGCTTGCATTGACCATGATTTATGACTTATGTTTTTTTAACTCTTTCATTTTGTGTTTTAGCGTGGTCAATTGGAAGTCATGAAATGAACTTTCCCGTTTTAGTATGATTTAAATGTTTTATGCATGGCTATCATACTTGATACATTATTTTGTACTAACACATACTTTTGCCTACATTTTTCCCAAATATAGGGTCAAATATTCAGGGTGCTCCGTTTCGTGGCTAGTTGGTGATTTGATTGATTCCCGAGCTTTGGTGAGTCCTCATGCTTCGAGGATGGACTTTTATTGTTTATTTTCTTTCACGTATTTCTCTTTTGGACATGATTAATGGGCTAGGCCCAATTTCATTATATTGTATTAGATGGCTATGATAAGACAAGAGTTTAGACTTCCATTTTTCATTTTATTAAATGTTTTGGATTTGTACTATTATTTTATTCTTATTGCTCTATTTCTTATATTACGGAAGGAAAGTGGCTTTTGTTGATTCCTTTGGGGTTCTATACGCCATGTTACATCTAGGGGGTACCCCTGGATTATGACAAACTTGGTAATTTGAGCACAAGGTTTAGAATGGTCCAAGGATGTCTCATATGCCACGTCTAGTAGAGTCTTCTTCATGAGTGTGAAGCGTGCCACATTTATGAATGAGAGGCTACAAGATGATTAGAAAACTCCACTTATTTCATTACTCTTAAGTCGTGCGATAGAGTTTAACTCAATAAGGTCTCTCTCCTAATCCTTATCCTATGTTCTTCGGGATATGGCCACCTAAAGAGCTTATGCTAGAAGAAATATGAGGGAGAATACGGAAAAAGAAGCTCCTCCCCAAGCTCCTCAAGTTTTGATCGATCCTTTGGATGAGCAAGTATCCAATTCAGAGTTTAGTGCTGCTCTTCAAGTGTTGGCTCAAGGGGTTACGACCCAAGCCAATAGAGAGGTTTTGGTTCCCATAAGCTCAAATGTGAACTTAGAGGCTTCAAGAGTGAGGGATTTCACATGGATGAATCCTCAGGAGATTCATGGTTCCAATGTTGAGAAAGATCCTAAAGAATTTATCGATGAGTTCTATATGGTTTTGATGATTATGAGAGTTACTCTGGTTGAAAAGGCAGAGTTGGTCGCTTATCAATTGAAGGGTATGGCTTAAATATGGTATAACCAATGGAAAGAAGGGAGACCGAAAGATGCAGGTCTTCTTAATTGGGAGAAGTTTAAGGTCACATTTCGTCATAGGTTCTTTCCCCTTTATATGAGAGAAGCTAAGGTGCTAGATTTCATTAACCTTCGACAAGGGAGTATGAGTGTGAGGGAATATGCTCTAAAGTTCACTCAATTTTCCAAATATGCTCCAACAATAGTTGCAGATTAAAGAGCTAAGATGAGTAAGTTTGTTTCGGGTGTGTTCGAAATGGTGATTAAAGAGTGTTGAACTGCAATGCTCGGTCATGATATGGACATCTCTTGTCTTATGGTGCATGCCCAAAAAATTGAGAAGGAGAAACTCAAGGGTAAGTCTACAGAGGAAAAAGGGCTAAGACCGGTGATGGTAATTTCCCTAACAAAAGGTCTGATTGACAAAGTCATACATGATTCCAACAAAGGAATTCCGGTCAAGATTCCTCCAATGCTCCTCAAAAGTTCAACCAAGATTGGGTGTATAACCCTAAGCCTCAAGGAGGTAATGATAGTGGATCTTCACTGCCTAGGTTTAATTGCACTAAGTGTGGAAGGAAGCATAATGGTAGTTGTCAAGCCGACACGGATGGTTGCTATGGTTGTGGTAAAAGTGGTCACAAAATGAGGGATTCCCAAAGCTTATTGCTAAGGGAAAAGATGGCAAGCAAGCTACTCCTAGTGGTTCGGGTTCCAATGCTCCAAAGCAAAACTATGTTTATGCTCTTCAGACTAGAGGTGAACTAGAGAGTTCTCCGGATGTGGTTACCGATATGTTGAATGTTTTTTGACTTGATGTTTATGCTTTACTTGATCACGGTGCAACCTTGTATTTTGTGACGCCATATGTGGCTATGAGGTTTGATGTGCTCCTCGATGTATTGTTTGAACCTTTTTATGTCTCTACTCTTACTAGTTATTTTGTGGTGGCTAAGAGGGTCTATAGAAAATGTCCAATTTCCTTGACCCATAGAGTTACTCTTGTTCACTTGGTAGACCTTGATCTGTTAGATTTTTATGTTATCTTGGGTATGGATTGGCTGCACTCTTGTTATGCTTTTATTTATTGTAAAACTCGTGTTGTCATGTTTCAGTTCCCGAATGAGCCTATCCTAGAGTGGAAAGGGGGAAATACTACGCCTAAGGGTCAATTTGTCTCTTATCTTAAAGCTAGAAATATGATTTCTAAGGATTTCTCTTACCATCTAATATGGGAGAGGGATGTAGCTTCTAAAACCCCTTCTCTCGAGTTGGTCCCCATTGTAAATTAGTTTCCAAAAGTGTTTCCAGAAGACTTACCCGATATTCCTCCAGAGCGGGAAATAGATTTTGGTATTAACCTTCTTCCAGATATGCAACCTATATTTGTTCCTCCTTATCATATGGGTGCGAAAGAACTTAAGGAGTTGAAAGAATAGTTGACGGATCTGTTGGATAAGGGTTTCATCTAACCGAATATCTCTCCTTAGGGTGCTCCAGTTTTTTTTGTTAGAAAGAAAGATGGGTCTCTCTGTATGTGTATTGATTATCGATAGTTGAACAAGGTAACCATTAAGAACAAGTATCCTCTCCCAAGGATAGATGATTTATTTTACCAACTTCAAGGAGCAAGTTATTTCTCTAGGATTGATCTTTGATCGGCTTATCACCAATTGAGGGTGAAAGATGATGACATTCCCAAGAAGGCTTTTCGAAATCGGTATGGTCATTGTGTGTTTCTAATAATGTTGTTTGGGTTGACTAATGCTCCGGCGGAGTTCATGGACTTGATGAATAGGGTATTTAGACAATACCTCGACATGTTTGTAATTGTGTTCATCGATGATATTTTGAATTATTCAAGAAGTGAGAACAAGCATATTAGTCATTTGAGTATCGTATTCCAAATCCTTAAGGACCAACAACTTTTTGAAAAGTTTAGCAAATGTGAATTTTGGTTAGGGTCAGTAGCTTTCCTTGGTCATATTGTTTCTAGTAAGGGTATTGAGGTAGATCCTAAGAAGACAGATGCGATCAAAAGTTGACCTAAACCTCTAACTCCCTCGTACATTAGAAGTTTCTTGGGTTTGATCGGTTACTATAGAAGGTTTGTCTAGGGTTTCTCTTCAATTGCCTCTTCTTTGACGGCTTTGACTCAAAAGTAGAATAAGTTCATATGGTCTGAGCGTGCAAGAAAAATTTTCAAGAGTTGAATGATAGACTTACGTCCGCTCCAGTGTTGACCTTACCAGAAGGAACATATGGTTTTGTGTTTTATTATGATGCCTTGAGAATTTGTCTAGGGTTTGTGCTTATGCAAAATGGAAAAGTTTGCTTAAGCCTTAATGCAACATAAAATCAACCTTGAGTTAGCGACAAACATTTTTTATCTAAAGATTTAGGGACACTATTTGTATGGAGTTCATGTTGATGTGTTTCCCAACCACAAGAGTTTGCAAAATTTGCTTAATCAGAAAGATCTAAATCTTCGCCAAAGAAAATGGATTGTGTTATTGAAAGATTATGACATTAGTGTTCTTTATCACCCCGGTAAAGCTAATGTGGTAGCGGATGCTCTTAGTCGATTCTCTATGGGTAGTGTTGCCCATATTGATGAAGAAAAGAAAAGGTTGGTTTGAGATGTTCATAGAGTGGCTCAATTAGGTGTTCAACTAGTGAACTTTATTAAAGGTGGTGTTATGGTTCACAATTGTTCTGAATCATCTTTTGTGGCGGATGTGAAAGTCAAGCAAGGTCTTGATCCAATTTTGGTAGAATTGAAAGAGGATGTACTTAAGTCTGTTGAGGCTTTCTCCCAAGGAGGAGATGGTGTACATAGATACCAAGGTTGTTTTTATGTACCAAATGTTGATGAGTTGAGGGAGCAGATTTTGACAGAAGCCCATTGTTTGCGGTATTCCATTCTCCTGGGAGCCACTAAGATGTACCGTGATTTACAGAAAGTCTATTGGTGGAATATGATGAAGAAGGATATTGTGTGGCTAAGTGTCCGAAGTGCCAACAAGTAAAGGTTGAGCATGAGAAACCAGGAGATTTGTCCTAGGATATTAGCAATTCTACTTGGAAGTGGGAGGACTTGAATATGAACTTTATAGTTTGTTTGCCCCGCACCCAGTGACAACATGACGAAATCAGCTCATTTCCTTCCTGTCAAGGTTTCCTATTCGGTGGAGGACTATGCCAAGATGTACTTTAGATAAATGGTAAGGTTGCATGGAGTGCCCTTGTCCATTATTTCCGATTGTGGTACCCAATTCACTTCTCAATTTGGAAGTCATTCCAAAAGGGGCTTGACACTAAGGTTAAGCTTAGCACGACTTTTCATCCCCAAACCGATGGTCAAGTGGACCGTACTATCCAAACTTAGGAAATATTTCAAGGGATT
Organism: Solanum acaule; assembly: GCA_036250505.1. Classification (NCBI taxonomy): domain Eukaryota; kingdom Viridiplantae; phylum Streptophyta; class Magnoliopsida; order Solanales; family Solanaceae; genus Solanum; species Solanum acaule. The sequence goes on from JAJOOR010001362.1 coordinate 82,527, forward strand.
GTATGATTGATTTTAAGGGTAATTGGGATGACCATTTGCCATTTATTGAGTTTGCCTACAGTAATAGCTATCACTCGAGCATTTATATGGATCCATTTGAGGACTTATATGGTAAGAGGTGTAGATCTCTTATAGGATGGTTTGAGGTGGGTGGTATTTCCTTAATAGGTCCCGAACGGTGCATGAGGCCATTGAGAAAGTTTGACTCATTAGAGAGAGGTTGAAAATGGCTCAAAGTCGGCAAAAGTCTTATGCCGATGTGAGAAGAAGGGATCTAGAGTTTGATGTAAATGATTGGGTTTCCTTGAAAATCTCACCCATGAAGGGTGTAATGTATTTTTGTAAGAAGGGGAAGCTTCGTCCCCAGTATATAGGCCCATATCAGATTTTGAGACGTGTTGGTAAGTTTCTTATGAGTTAGATTTGCCAAATGAGTTTGCAATTGTGCATCCCATTTTCCATGTCTCTATGGTTAAAAAGTATGTTGGAGATCCGACATTTATAGTTTCCCTAGAAGGGTTGGGAATTGATAAAAGAATTTCTTATGAGGAAGTTCCGGTAGAAATTCTTGATCGGTAAGTCAAGTAGTTGAGAAATAAGGAAATAGCTTCTGTGAAGGTTTTGTGGAGGAATCAATTAGTTGAGGGTGCTACTTGGGAGGCCGAGGCCAATATGATGTCCCGATATCCTCATCTCTTTCCTTCTACTCCTAATCTAGCTTGAGGAATGAGTTCCTCTTAGTTTGTCCTTGTTTTGGGAGTCATTTGTTTTTATGTGTTTCCATGATTTCCCTATGTGATGCATGTTCATGAAAATTGTGTTTTGAAAGAAAATAATTTATATTATTGATCTTCCTCATGTTGTTGAGCATTGAGTATGAGTTGCCTATAGACTTCATGAGTTGAATTGATGAAAATGTTTAGCTATGCTTTTTTTAGAGTGAATTGCATATAAGCTCCATGAGATTGTGTTGAGCATGCTTTTAGCTTGGAGAAGGTACTTCCACCTTGAACATGAGTAATTTTAAGAATTCATGCATATTGGCTTGCTAGATGTAGTTCCTACTTCCCTAAAATGCATTTGAGTATGATTAGCTTTGAGTTGATGTTTCCTCCTCGTTTATCTGCATTGCATGCATAATGGGCTGATAGAGTTAGTTTCACCCCTCTTATGATGTTTTTAGAACGTCCTAGCTTGGAGTCGAAAGTTCCTCCTTTATTGTATGCATTGCATTGTCGTTGGGTTGTTAGTTCCTCTTCTACTCATTTAGAAGTAATTTGAATCTCATTCGAGGACGAATGATCCTAATGGGAAGATATTGTAACACCCCAAATTAGATAGAGGGAAGCATAGAAAAAATCAGAACTTATAGGTGCCATCCATGTAGGCCAGCTACGGCCCGTGGATGGAACCACAGACCGTAGGTAGGTCTGTAGAAGGGCCACCAAAAGTTTTCCAAGCCAAGGACCATGACTGTACCTATTGACCATAGGTGGGTCCACGGTCTGTGGTGCAGGGGACGTGGGTCCAGGCAAAACTCTCTGACCACCAACCACGAGTGAAAAAAAAAAACCACGAGTGTGTAGGATGGACCGTTGGTCGATCCACGATCCATCAGCAAGGTCTCGTGGGTCTGTGCTAGCTGTTGAGTTTTAGCAGTAGTTGGATTTTTCCTAATTAATTAGTTCATATACTATGTCGTTTTACCTATGTTTAGGACCCCCTATATAATCTTTTTCAATCCCCAAATTAACCCATTTACTTCATTCTTCCAAATTCCCAAAAGAAAACCAAATTCCTCTCCAAATATTCTCTTTCTAGAAACTGGAAGAAGAAGGATTCATCTAGTGTTTCAAGCTAAGGTCCCAAATCCTCCATTGAAGTCTAGTAATTGGAGTCAAGGTATGATAGTTTTCATCCATGAATTCCTTTTATCCATGGAGTTCCCAAATTCCTTTATTTTAAAAGGTAGAATTCCCCAATTGAGTTAGGGTTTTCTTCAACTATCACGGGTTCTCTTAAATGTTCATTTAAATGATTGAATTATGTTCTCTTATGCATGAATTATTGATACATACTGATTTTATGATGATTTCCCCGTGAAACCATGTAATCCCCATGTTTTCAAGTTATGAATCACATGATGTGGGATTTTGAGCTTCAAGGAAGATATTTTACTGACAAGAGACAATGTGAGCTATAACATGATCACCTAGTGGTACCCACACAGAAAAGGGTTGTCCTACTTTCCTAAGGTAGAACCATGAATTCTTAGCTTAGGTGGATCCACTAGCTAAATATCCTACGGGGGCACGTAGTTTATGTGATAAAGAGATTGTTACTAGAAACCCAGCCTTTACTGACAGAGATTCCATCTCATGAGACTTCTTCAAGAAACCCGTCCTACTAACGGGAGTGGTTCCATCTCAATGTCAATATCCACTCGGTGCTAAGTATTAATCCCACAGAGTAGTTATTAAGTTTTGGCTCAACTCATGTCTCATATAAGTGTGTCCCTTGGACAACCAATCCAACTTAGTTCAATAGGATAGATCTTTAAATTATGCTTGAGAAAACCTTTCACCGTCCATGTTTACATGTAAATCTTAGATTCAATTAGGTGAGAAAGTCTTTCAACCTTACAATCTTTATTATGTGAGAAAATCTTTCACATCATGTTAATTATGTGTTTATGATAATAGTCTTACACAACACAACATAAAACATCATCATTTGACACTTTACTCTCAAAGCATAGTTAAACATTTACATATTCTTAATGAAAACATGCACAATTTCTATAATAACCTTCCAAGGCCAAAAACCCTATTTCAATCATCAACATTATGAAAACAAGGGTTGGATATGGATTTAATCATAAACTCATGCAATTCTCTCCTTACATGCCTAATTTCATAAAACTCTTCCTTTAACATCAAAATCCCACAACATATAGTTCATAACTTGAAAACATAGGGATCACATGGGTTCATAGGGGGAAACATCATAAAACTATAGAAATTCATCAATTCATGCTTAGAATATCATAAACCAATCAATTATATCAATAATCAAAAGAACTCATGGTGATTGCAGAAAACCCTAGCTAATTGTGGAATTATACCTTTTGAAATAGAGGAATTTGGGGAGACTCTGTGAATGAGAGGGATTCGTGGATGAAAACTACCAACCTTAAGTCCAATTGCTTATCTTCGATGTAGGAGTTGAGACCTTAGATTGAAACCCTAGGTTGAATCTTCTTTTTCTTCAAGGTCTAGAAAGAGTATTTTGAGAGGAGGTTTTGGTTTTCTTTTGGGAATTTGGAAGAATGAATTAAACAGGGTGAATTTGAGGGTAAAAAGGATTATATAGGGGTTCTAAATATAGGCAAAATGACATAGCATAGGAATTAATTAATTAGGAAAATACCCAACTACCCCTAACATAACTGACAGTAGCTGACCCACGACCCACCACCGATGGACCATGGGTGGACCTACGGTCCATCATGCACGTCCGTGGTTGGTGGTCAAAGAGTTTGGCCTGGACCTATGGCCATTGGACCATGGGCCTTGGATCTACCTACGGTCCGTAGGTCCAACCGTGGTTCTAGCTTGGTGAATTTTTTGTGGCCTCTTCTACGGACCTACCTACGGTCTTTGGTTCCATAGCTGGCCTGTGTTGACGACATATGTAGGTTCTAAATTTCTAGTTTATCTCCCTTTGTTAGATATGGGGTGTTATAATATCTCCCTCTTGAGATCATTCGTCATCGAATGAGATTCTAGGCATAACTTACACGAAAAGACTCCAGACTACCAGCCCATCATGAATGCAATTCATCAAAATGCACATAATCAAGGAGGAAACATCAACTCCAAGCTAAACATACTAAATGCATCATATGGAAGTAGGAACTACATCTAACAACCCAATATGCATGAAAATTTTAGATTTTTCAAAATCAATGGAGGAACTACCTTCTCCAAGCTAAAAGCATGCTCAACACAATCTCATGGATCTCATATGCAATTCACTCTCAAAAAAGCATATCTAATGCATATTCAAAAATCACCTCATGAAGTCTATAGGCAACTCATACTCAATGCACAATAACATGAGAAAAGTAAATCATATAAGTCATTTCCTTCAAAACTTGAGCTTTTTCATGAACATGCATAACATAAGGAAATCATGGAAACACATAGATCACACATTACTCCCAAAAGATAGAACAAACCAAGACGAAATCATTACCTCAAGCTAGGGTAGGAGTAGAAGGAAAGAGATGAGGATATCGGGACATCACATCAGCCTCGGCCTCCCAAGTAGAACCCTCAACTAAATGATTCCTTGATTACACCTTTACGAAAGCAACTTCTTTCTCAACTTTTTGACTTGCCGGTCTAAGATCTCAACCAGAACCTTTTCTTAAGAAAGACTCTCTTTAACCTCCAAACCCTCTAAGGAAACTATGGAAGTTGGATCACCAAACATTTCTTCAACATGATGACACGGAAAACCGCATGCAACAATGCCAACTCATTTGTCAAATCAAGATCATATGCAACCTTACCAATACGCCTCACAGTTTTATATGGGCCTACAAAATAGGGACTAAGTTCCCCTTTCTACAAAAACCTCATTACACCCTTCATGGGTGAGATTTTTATATAGACCCAATCATGAACCTCAAATTCAAGATCCTTTGTTCTAACATCAGCATATGACTTTTGGCGACTTTGGGCCGTTCTCAACCTCTCTCTAATAAGTTGAATCTTCTCTATGACCTCATGTACCAATTTGGGACCTATGAGAGCATCTTCACCCACCTAAAACCATCCTATAGGAGACCTACACCTCCTACCATAAAGATCCTCAAATGGAGCAATATCGATACTCGAGTGATAACTAGTTTTATAGGCAAATTCAATCAAATGGTCATCCCAATTACCCTTAAAATCAATCACACAACCCCTCAACATGTCTTTCAAAGTCTGGATAGTATGCTCCGATTGCCTATCGGTTTGGGGATGAAAAGTCGTGCTCAGATTAAGTTTTGTACCAGACCCTTTTAGAATGACTTCAAAAACAATGAAGTGAATTGGGTACCTTGATTGGAAATAATGGACAAGGGAACTCCATGCACCCTTACTATCTCTCTCAAATTCAACTTAGCATTATTTTCCGCCAAATAGGAAACCTTGACGAGAATGAAATGAGCAGATTTTGTCAACCGATCTACTATTACCCAAATCGAGTCATGTTGTCACCAAGTACGTGGCAACCCTACAATAAAGTCCATATTCACGTCTTCCCACTTCCAAGTAGGATTACCAATGTCATGGGATAAGCCTCCTGGTTTCTAATGATCAACCTTTACATGTTGACAATTACGACACTTAGTCACATATCCCACAATAACCTTCTTCATCCCATTCCACCAATAGATTTCTCGTAAATCATGGTACATCTTGGTCACTCTCAAGTGAATAGAATATGGAGAACGATGAGCTTCTACTAAGATCTTTTCTCTCAAGTCATCAGCATTCGGAACACATAAACGACCTTGATATCTAAGTACCCCATCTCCCCCTTGGGAGAAAGGCTCAATAGAATTTTTGAGAACTGCCTCCTTCAATTTTAAAAAAATTGGATCATGACCTTGTTTAGCCTTCACATCCATCACGAAAAATGATTTGGACCCATTATGAACCATGACACAACCCTTGGTGGAATCCACTAGTAGAACAGCTAATCGAGCCAGCCTATGAACATCTTGAACCAACTCTTTCTTTTCATCCTCAACATGAGCAACACTACCCATTGATAGTCAACTAAGAGCATCCGCTACAACATTTGCTTTACCGCGGTGGTAAAGAACACTCATGTCATAATCCTTCAATAATTCTAACCACCTTGTTTGGCAGATATTAAAGTCTTTTGGCTAAACACATATTGCAAACTCTTATGAACGGTGAAAACATCAATATGAACCCCATACAAATAATGCCTCCAAATCTTTAAGGCAAAAACCGCAACCGCTAATTCAAGGTCATGGGTAGTATAATTCTTCTCATGGATCTAAAGTTGCCTTGAAGAATGGGCAATAACCTTACCATTTTGCATAAGCACACATCTCAACCCAACTTTGAGGCATCACAATCTATCACAAAGCCATTTGTACCTTCCGGTAAGGTCAACAATAGAGCGGAAGTAACTCTGTCTTTCTACTCTTGGAAAATTTTCTCACAAGCTTCAGACCATATGAATTTAGCCTTATTTTGATTCAAAGCCGTCAAAGGATAAGCAATGGAGGAAAACACCTTAACAAATCTAATATAGTAACCGGCCAAGCCCAAGAAGCTTCTAATATTGGAAGGAGTAAGAGGTCTAGGCCAACTCTTGACTGCATCCATCTTAATAGGATCTACCTCGATTCCCTTGCTTGACATAATATGACTAAGAAAAGCTACGGACCTTAGACTAAATTTATATTTGCTAAACTTTGAAAAAAGTTGTTGGTCCTTAAGAATTTGCAACACGATCCTCAAATGATCAATATACTCATCCTTACTCCTTAAATAGATCAAAATAACATCGATAAACACCATTACGAACATATCAATTGTCTAAACACCATATTAATCAAATCCATAAACTCCACTGGAGCATTAGTCAACCCATACGATATTACCAAAAATCATAATGACCATACCGAGTAATCGGAATATCACTATCCTTCACCCTCAATTGGTGGTGACCCAAAGGAAGATCGATCTTAGAGAAACAACTAGCCTCTTGGAGTTAGTCAAACAAATCATCTATTTTCGGAAGAGGATACTTATTCTTAATGGTCACCTTGTTCAACTGTCGATAATCAATACACATACGAAAGGAACCAATCTTTCTTCCGTACAAACAAAACTGGAGCACCCTATGGAGAGATACTCGATCAGATGAAACCCTTATTCAAAAATCCTTCAATTGATCTTTCACCTCCTTATGCTCCACCGAAGAAATTCTATAAGGAGGAATATAAATAGGTTTCCTATCCAGGAGAAGGTCAATACCAAAGTCTATTTCATGCTAAGGAGGAATATCGGGTAAGTCATTGGGGAAAACTTCCAGAAACTCATTAACTTTGGGAACCGACTCAAGAGTAGGGGTTTCAGAATCTACATCCCTCGCCCTAACTAGATGATAAATGCAACCCTTCAAAATCATCTTTCTAGATTTGATACAAGAGACAAACCCTTGGGTATAGAATTTCCCCCCTTCCACTCTAGGATTGGCTCATTTGGAAACTAAAATCTGGCCATTCGAGTCTTACAATCTATAGAAGCATATCAAGCATGTAACCAATCCATCCCAAGGATAATATTAAAATCTAACATGTCAAGCTCTACCAAGTAAACAAGAGTAACTCTATGGGATAAGGAAATGAGACACTTTCTATAGACCCTCCTAGCCAGAATAGAATCACCAACAGGAGTAGAGACAGAAAAGGGATCTAATAACACTTCAGGAAGCATATCAAACCTCATAGCCACATAAGGTATCACCTGGATCAAGTAAAGCATACACATCAAGTTGAAATTTTTTTAACATACCGGTAACCACATCCAAAGAACTCTCTTGTTCTCCTTGGGCCTGAAGTGCATAGAAACGGTTTCTCTTGGAAGCATTGGAACCCGAACCACTAGGAGTAGCTTGCTTGCCCTCTCTCCCTTTAACCGAAAACATGGGGTACTCCCTCATTTGTGACCACTCTTACCACAACCAAAGCAACTATCTGTGTTGGCTAGACACTTACCATCATGCTTCTTCCCACACTTAGTACAAGTAGACCTAGCCAAAGAAGAACCACCTCCATTACCTCTTTGAGGTTTAGGGTAAGACACTTTATCCTTGTTAAACATTGGAGGAGCATTGGAGGAACCTTGACCGTAAAACCCTTGTCGATACATAAGATGACCATATCCATCGGATCTAGATTGTGAGAAATTACCATCATCGGTCTTAGCCCTTTTTACCTCTCTAGACTTTTCCTTGAGTTTCTCCTCTTCAATTTGTTGTGCATGCTTCATGAGACAATAGATGTCTATGTCTCCAATAAGCATGGTGGTACGACACTCTTTAATAACAATTTCAGACACACCCGACAGAACTTACTCATCCTTGCCCTAGAAATGGCAACAATTGTTGGAGCATATTTAGACAATTGAGTGAACTTTAGAGCATATTCCCTCACACTAGTACTTTCTTGACGAAGGTTAATGAACTCAAGAACCTTTGCTTCCCTCATCTCAAGGGGAAAGAACCTATCAACAAAAGCAGATTTAAACATTTCCCACTCTTTGGGACCCACTCCTACCACTCTTACCTCTTTCTATTGGTTGTACCATACTTGAGTAACACCTTTTAATTGATAAGCGGCCAATTCCGCCTTCTCTCCCAGAGTCACTCCCATGATAGCAAGTAGATATAGAACTCATTGTTAAACTCTTGAGGATCTTCCTCAACTTTAGAGACATAAAATTCCAGAGGGTTCATCCTCATAAAGTCCCTCACTCTTGAAGCCGCCATACCCATATTTGGGTTCACGGGGACTACCACCTCTCTATTGTCTTGAGCCATCATGGCATGAGCCAACACTTGGAAAGCTGATCTAAGCTCCACATTGGTAACTTCTCCGGCCAAAGAATCGACCGGATCATGAGGAGGAGCTTGGGGAGGATCTTCTTCTTCCATATTCTCCCTCACATTCCTTCTAGTATAAGCTCTTCACTTAGACATATCTTGTATAGCATAGGATAAGGATTAGGAGAGAGACTTTATAGAGTTAAACTCGATGGAAAGACTTTAGAGTAATGAAAGAATTGAAGTTTCATAATCATCTTGTAGCCTCTTATTCATAAATGTGGCGCGCTTCACACTCATGAACAACACTCTAATAGACATGGCTTATGAGACATCCTAGGACCATTATAAACCTTGTGCAGTGATTACCAAGTTTATCACGACCCAAGGATACCCCCTAGATGTAACATGGAGTATAGAACCTCGAAGGACTCCATAAAAGACACTTAGCTCTCATAACATAAGAAATAGAACAATTAGAGTAAAACAATAGTCGAAGTCAAAATCATTTTATAAAAAGAAAGCGGAGGTCTAACTCATGTCTTATCATAGCCATCTAATACAATAGAATGAAATTGGGGCTAGCCCATACATCATGTCCAAAAAGAGAAATAAAATGAAAAGGAACTAAACAATAAAATCCTTCCTCGAACCATGAAGACTCACCAAGCTCAGGAAATCAAGTAAATCCAAGTTCTAGCCACGATATTCGGGAACCTGACTGTCAGACCCAACATTTGGGAAAAATGTAAGAAATATTATGCGTTAGTACAAAAATGTACCAAGTACGATAGTTATGCATAAAAACATTTAAAACATGCTAAGAAGGAAATTTAATTTCATGACATGCAATTGACCAAGTTAAAACATTATATGAGAGAGTTGAAGAACATCAGTCATAACATATTATTTAAGACAAGCTTGCATCATCAATAAACCCTTGAACACTAGCGGGATACTTCTTTAAGCACATCTTAGTTCATTATTCATCTTGTTATTGTGGGACTAAGTCTTAACCGACAAGAGACCACCGGGTGTTACCCACACCAAAAAGGGTTGTCTTACTTGCCTAAGATAGAACCATGAATTCTTAGCTTAGGTGGATCCACAACTAAATATCATACGGGGGCACGTAGTTTATGGGATAAAGAGATGGTTACTAAAAACCTGGCCTAAACTGACCGGAGAGTTTCCATATCATGAGACTTCTTCTAGAAAATCGGCATCTACTAATGGGAGAGCTTCCATCTCAATGTCAATATCCACTCAGTGCTAAGCATAAATCCCACGAAGTAGTTATTAAGTTTTGAATCAACCAATGTTTCATAGAAGTGTGTCCCTTGGACAACCAATCAAACTTAGTTCATTAGGATAACTCTTTAGATCATGCATGAGAAAACCTTTCACCGTCTATATCTACATATAAATCTTAGATTCAATTAGGTGAGAAAGACTTTCAACCTTAACCTTAGAATCTTCATTATGTGAGAAAACCTTTCACATCATGTTAATTATGTGTTTATAATAATAGCCTTTACAACACAACATAAAACATCATCTTTGGCACTTTACTCTCAAGCACCCTTAAACATTTACATAATCTTCATGAAAATATGCATAATTCCATAATCACCCTTCAAGGCCAAAACCCCTCTTTCAATCATCAACATTTAGAAAACAAGGGTTGGAGATGGATTTCATCATAAACTCATGCAATTCTCTCATTACATGTTTAATTTCATAAAACTCTTCCTTTAATATCAAAATTCCACAACTTATAGCTCATAACTTGAAAACATACGAATCACATTGGTTCATAGGGGGAAACATCATAAAACTATAGAAATTCATCAATTAATGCTTAGAATATCATAACCAAATCAATTAAATCAAAAATCAAAAGAACCCGTGGTGATTGAAGAAAACCTAGCTAATTGGGGAATTACACCTTTTAAAAATAGAGGAATTTGGGGACTCCATGAATAAGAGGTATTCATGGATGAAAAACTACCACACCTTAAGACCAATTGCTTATCTTCAATGGAGGAAGTCAGACCTTAGCTTGAAACCCTAGGTTGAATCTTCTTGTTCTTCTTCAAGTTCTAGAGAGAGAATATTTTTAGAGGAGGTTTTCTTTTGGTACACCACCGACGGATTGTGGGTGGACCTACGGTCTGTCCTGCACGTCTGTGGTTGGTGGTCAGAGAGTTTCGTTTGGACCTACGGCTACTGGACCACGCTTCGTATGTCCAGCCGTGGTTCTCGCTTGGTGAATTTTTGGCAGGCTCTTCCACAGGCTTACCTACGGTCCATGGTTCAACCCATGGTTGTAGCTGGCCTGCTTGGACGACACCTGTAGGTTCAGAAGTTCTCGTTTATCTCTGTTTTCAGATACAGGGTGTTACAGATATATAGGATCTCTCAATGATTAATGTAGTTTAGATAGTTGATAATAATAAACGAGTGAAGACACAAACAGGAGGACACTGGTGCGACGCAGAAGATTAATAAATTTTTTGGTCGCGAAAATAAATTTTGGGACAGTGAACTCTATATCCTCTCTGCGACGTGGAGATGGGGTACTTTTCTGGGGACTAATTTTTAAAACAACTTCGTGACGTGGAGCTGGGCACGTATTTTTGCCCAATCTTTCTTTCTCTCCCAAACCCGAATCAATTCATACCTACTGAAATTCTAAGGTCAAAATTCACGAATTCTTTTAACCCAAGAAAATTTCAACGAAACCCACTTAAGGACCTATCAATTAACTCATCTTATTCGAAAACCCTCGCCTGAAGAACACAACAAGAACTTCATTATCAAAGAACGAAGCAAAAAACCTCAAGAACTCAATAAGATTTTCAATATACTTAATCTCATGGATGAAATTCTTAAAAGAAACTCATGATTGGCGTGTGGATGAACAAACTCAACACTATAGAAGCTTACATGCCTTAAAGAATCATCTTCTTGAAGATACTTGAAATAAAATCTTGGAAGATGAACCCTTGCCTTAGAGTTTCTTGAATTTCTTGAGCGTAGAATTTTATGAGTGAATGAGAAGATTTGATTTATGAAAACTGATTTTTCTACATGGTTAGGGTAATTAAGATGACCTCCTATAGGTTTTAGGAAAAAAATACCCTTAAATAAATATATAAAATGAACTAGGAGTCAGGATAATTTTCTAACAGGCAGTAAGGTTTGTATTGGCTCCGTAACGCGGAGCCATCGGAGATGCTGCGAGGTTTGAGCATCGTTAGTAATTCAGTCATAACTTTTTACTCAGAGGTCAAATTAAGAAAACTTGGTGGCGTTGGAAAGAGGATTTGAAGTCCTTTAATTTGATAGGTTAGGAGCCACCTAACTCTTTATGTGGTAAAAGCTATGGTCGTTTGAAGTTGACCAAAAACTTAAGAAAACTGACGGCTGACTTGAACGAATTTCTTCTTATCTCTTTTTGAAACTCGAGGTGCTACATCTTGTGACCTTAACACTTAAGAAAATTTAAATTTCTCGGTAAAATCTAACTTACTATGAAGAATGGTTCGAGTCTTAAGTAAAAAATATTTTGGGGTGTTACACCTCATGACAAGTAATCAACCTTTATCTCCCAATCTGCCTACTTACATTTTATCTTCACCTTCCCTTTCACAAAATTAGTATTTACCCATTCACTATAAATCATTGCGTAATTAGTTCTATAAACCTCTAAATATCTTGGGGCTCTCCCTTCAAAATCATTGGCCTAACATAGCTCTATCACGTCATGACTACTATGCATTTGAACCTCTACACTTATACTTGGTCCTTACTAACATATTGACACATCAACAATAACTCCTTTCCGGTTAAAGTATAATCGGACTCATCCTAACCAGTAACTATTTCTCTATCTTTTATTATGAAATCCACACAAAATTATTATTTCTTACCCTACACATAAATGAAAAATCCTCATTAATGACTTACTGGGAACATGAATGCAACTACTGACTTTACTCAGTAACTACCCCTATTTCTTAGGTTACCAAACCTCTAAATGTATACTTCTAATTCTAACCACTTTTAGTACTATTAACATATAACATAGAAGCGCATACTATCTTTTTAGGTTAAAATACTATCCACGCTCTAAAACATACTTCCCTCTTAAAGGGTGTCACCTTAAGAAAGGTTTAGAGGAGGGAGTTGATGAGTCCACAATTTGGACTCATTTAGGGCTTTATTTGGATAGATTTAGTGTCCTTATATGCTCTTCTTTTGTGCCAATAACTAATGTAAAATCCTTGATTTCCAAGTATTTGGATTAAGGAACAAAGCATGGACACTAATTTGCAAAAAGGAACGAAGCGAGCTTAAAGAAGGAAGAAATGAAGGATTGCTGATCCCCAAGTCCCTTTGGCGAGTCACTGAATGGACACCATCTCACCTAAAGTTCTAGTGTGCCAAGCCCTGAAGGAGAAAATCAAGTTGGCGAGAGAAATGAGCAGTCGGTGTGTCATCGAGTTGTTTCGCGATGCAGTGTTGGATTGCCCAAAGTTACAGAACTTGAGGATGCTGAAAGCCAAAGCAAAAGGCGATGGAACTGACCAAAGGGCACATCACCGAGCTGATCGGCAAGCCTGACTTACTGCGTCAAATGGTCCTTCACAGCATATTTTTGGCGACTATAAATACATTTTTGAACATCTAGTTTTATATAGATTATCATAATTATTATCTTTGACATTGAACTCTGAGTTTGGAGACAACTTTTCCTTAGCTTTGAAGAATTGAAGTTTTTCACTTTTGAGAAATTGAAAGTGGGTCTTTGAGATTCTTTAATGGACCTTTGTAAACACAAAATTAATCTTACCCAGTTGATGGAAACACAATTTGGTAAAGATTTTTATCTTTTTATGATGTCTAGCTAAAACCCCACTTCTTGGGGTGTGATTATGGGTTGATTTAGCTTATGGGTATTTCTAATTGTTAGTTTATGTTGTTTAGAACTAATTTCAATCATTAATTGTGGTTAAAATTAAAGGATTGTAGTTCAAAATGCAGTTCTACCTTCGTGTTTTTAGGTTGCTCAAGAGAGAGGTTTTAAAACCAAGATTATTGATTGATGTTCTGTGGGTATTGGGTTGTCATGGGTTCAGCTCGAGAGAGTGAATCCTAAACCCTTTTCAACACATTCAGCTCGAGAGAGTGAATGGACTAAGGCGTAGGTTGTTCTTATTTTGTATGATTGTCGATGTTTGAGAGAAATTGACTTGATTCGAGGTAAATTGTTCGAGAGAAAGTTTACCTCCGCTATAGTCTTGCCTATTCACTGATTTACAGCTATTTTTTAATAATTTCAATTACCCATTTGTCTACATTAGCCTATAATCAAATCACATCCCAAGAACCCATCTCATTATTGTTATTAAGTATTATTTGATGTTGTTGTAGTTGATAATTTCAAACCAAAACTCCCTGTTCTTTGACATTTGTGTCACCCCCTAATTTGAATTATGTTTTTATTCAATAATGTTTATTCCTTTGACTGACTTGAGCATATTCGTACTTTCCTATTGAATCGTAAACACGTATCACTCCATGTGGAATTCGACCCCAACTCATTTAGTTGGGTTATTATACTAACTAACGATCATTGACACTTAGAATTAGATGAAGTGTCCTTGAAATGTTCATCACTGCATCAACACACAACCTAGGCCGACCCTAAAGGCATCACAATAAATCACATAACCGTCTGAACCATCTGGTAGAGTCAAGACGAGAGTCGTAGTCAACCTAGTCTTCAGTTCTGAGAAGCTTTCCTCAAACTCATCTGACAACTGAAATTTGACCTTCTTTTGAGTCAACTTGGTCAATAGGAAAGCTATGGATAAAAATCCTTCAACAAATCTCCTATAATAACCAACCAAACCCAAGAAACTTCAAATATCTGTTGGGAAGATGGGTCTCGGCCAGTGTTGTACTGCTTAAATTTTCTGAGAATCTACTTGGATCCCTTCGCTAGATACTACATGATCGAGGAAAGCGATGGACTCTAGCCAAAATTCACATTTGTTGAACTTAGAGAATAGATGGCAACCTTTGAGAATCTGTAGAACAACCCTCAGATGAGTCGCATGCTCTTTCTCACTCTGAGAATAAATGAGGATATCATCAATAAAGATGATGACGAACAAGTACAAATTTTGTTTGAACACCCTGTTCATTAAATCCATAAAAGCTGCAAGAGCATTTGTTAGTCCAAAATACATAACTACAAATTCATAATGACCATACCGAGTCCTGAAAGTTATCTTCAGAATGTCACTATCTCTGACCCTAAATTGATGATAGCCAGATCTGAGGTCTATCTTAGAAAAGTAACTAGCACCCTGAAGTTGGTTGAAAAGTCATTAATCTTGGGGATGGGATACTTATTCTCGATGGTGACTTTATTCAACTAACAATAGTCAATGCATATTCTGAGAGAACCATCTTTCTTTTTCATGAACAACATTAGAGCACCACATGGAGAGATATTGGGTCTGATGAAGCCCTTATCTAGAAGATATTTCAATTATCCTTTCAATTCCTTCATCTCGATAGGAGCCATTGTGTAAGGAGTAATCAAATTAAGTTGGGTATTTGGGAGGAGATCTATTCCAAAGTTGATCTCCCTTTCGGGAGGAACTCTATGAAGATCTTCTGGGAACACTTCTGGAAACACATTTACAATTGGAGCTGACTCAAAAGTTGGGGTTTCGGACTTTGAATCCTTAACTCAAACAAGATGATAGACATACCCTTTGGAAATCATTTTTCTGGCCTTAAGGTAAGAGATAAATCGGCATATATGCATTGACCTACCGCCCTTAAACTTGATGACTGGCTCGTTTGGAAACTGAAACCGAACGATTCTAGTTCTACAATCGATTGAGGCATAACAGGAATGTAACCAAACCATGCCGAGAATGATATCAAAATCTATTATTTCTAACTCTACAAGACCACTGAGGTGACTTTTTGAGACTCTATGACAAGGAAATTTAGGTATACCCATCTAGTTATAATTGGGTCACCAACTGGAGTACAGACTGTGAAGGGCTCTAATAGAGTTTATGGACTAACACCGTTGTTTACTGCTATATAGGGAGTTACAAAAGACAGTGTCGCCCCTGGATCTAATAATGCATAAACATCTAAATGATGGACTCGTAACGTACCAGTGACTACATTAGGAAAATCTACTTGGTCGTGGTGAGCCTGGAGAGCATACAACCTGTTTTGGCACTGACCACAACTTGTACCAGACCTACTGGTGCTTCTGGAGCTGTAGATTGAGCCCTATTGTTGTTACCTCCTTGCCCCTGCTTGGCAGAAGAGCAATCCTTCAACCTATGGCAAGACTAACCACACCCAAATAACCCTTTCCTGCCTCCAAGACACTCGCCCGAATTGTTCTTACCACACTTTGGACAAGTTGGGAAAGTCTTGTTACCTAAAGCACTCCCCTGAGACTTAGAGCCTGATGCCCTACCCTTTTGATCCTGTCGAAACCTGAGGGCTGGAGCCCTAGCTGATGAAGGTGTTGGGGCTGTATACCTATACTGAAACTCTGAGCGATTCCCATCGTCTGACTTTTGTTGTGAGTATTCATGGTTTTCTGTTCTAGCCTTTTTATTATGCTTAGCCAATTCCCTAAGTTGATCTCCCTCAACCTGCTGAGCATGAGTCATTAGTCTAGACATATCCATATCCCGTAGTAGCATAGCATTCAAGCACTGAGTCTTCACCAGATCGGATACCCCAAACAAGAACTTACTCATTTGTGCCCTTGGATTGGGAACCATGTGTGGAGCATACCTAGAGAGCTGAGTGAACATCAGTCTTACACTTGGACCGACATTGATCCCTGCTTCATGTTCATAAACTCATGTCCCTTAGCTTCTCTCAATTCCCTTGGAAAGAACCTCTCTAGCAAAGCTCCAGTAAAACAGTGCCAAGTCACAGGAGCTGCACCTGCACCCCTGTATTTTTTCCACTGAGTGAACCAGATATGAGCCATATCCTTAAGTTGATAGGATGCTAACTGAACACTCTCAATACCGATGACTCGAATTACCCCAAGAATCTTCTAAACCTCATCAGTGAAATTATGTGGGTCCTAACCAACCTTCGACCCTAGAAACTCAGGCGGATTTATCCGAACAAACTCTCAAACCCTAGCTGCATCTCAACCACCATTAGTGTAAGTAGGAACTATTGTCTGCTGATTGTTCTTATTGGCAACACTCAATACTACAAGCTAGATCACATTCTGAAGTTCTGCAATTCGTATACACATGGTTCGGGACAGGAGGAACTGGATTAGCATATCATGCATTAACATTCTGTGCGTTAGCACTACGAGGAGGCATAATCTTAAATGCATAACGGCGGATTAGAAAGGACAAGTTGGATTATACCTACGCACAATAAGAATAGCAAAGAAAGTAATGTTTTCCTTAAAACACTTTGTAGCCCTTCACAACCATGAAAGAGACTCTACTTAGTTCGTCTGTGAGACATCCTAGGATTTATGAACCTAATGCTCTGATACAATATTTGTCATGCCCTGAGGCTACCCCCTTGATGAAACACAGGACCTAGGATTACGAGTGACCCCAAGCTAACCCTGTGTCTGGCATATATCAAGTATACTATTGAAAAACTAAATAAGACATATACTATGGGAAGCTAAAACAATGGATAACGGAAAGTGGGGAAAACCCAACTAGTCTGAAGATATAAAACATACAAAGAGTTTAGTGATAACTGAAACAATCACTTAACAACTAAAGCTGAATCAAATACTATGTCTGAAAAGCCTCTAACTGAGTTGAGTTTATGGGACATGCCCCCAGCTAACTCTAACAAAACTAAAAACTGAATATAAAGTATAAAAGGAAAAAGATGTATGTTGTCCTCGAAGTATGAGGACTCACCACTAAAGCTTCCGAATGCGGACCAAGAATCAATCTAAACCCGATCAAGATGTTGAGTTCCTGAACCTACATCATGAAAGGATGTAGCGCAAAGTATGCCTCAGTACTTGGAATGTACTCTGCATGCATGATACATATACTAAGCTGAACAAATATATATAAGATGAACAAAACATAGCTGAGCAATGACATTAACTGAGTAAGAATGCAAATACTAAAAACATAACTAAAAGCTAAACTAAATGCAATGACCAAGTACTAATCATGATCATGACATGCTAAACTGAATGTTGAAGTATATTATGAAAACCTTGTCAAATGCACTAAGAGTCTGACTGTGGGAGATACTATTAAACTCCATAAACCACGTGAGTTAAATATGGAGTCTGATGTATACGCCCCATCGAGAGGACCAAATATACCTTGCTAGGGCTATAAGGTCATGATTGGTGTGATCACTAAATTTGATGCCCAACAGAAGGGACTTATACTCCTACGGGGGCACGTAGTTTTGGGACTATGAGGGTGCACGAAACCCTAGTCCAACTCGGTGCTAAGTCTACTCCCAACTAAATATATATATGACACAATGTGATTGAAATACTGAACAACTCAAAATACTGACACACAAATCTGAGAATGCTATAGTTGTATACTAATGATGTAACATTCGAAAAATGAAACATGATTATCCATTTAAATGACCTAGCAAGTGTAATTCATGAACTAAGAGAATCTACACAACTAGGGTTTTGAGTTTCATACAAGGAACTAAACAAACTTTCCAAGAAACGGCTAAATCACAGTAAATATCCAAGGTTTTTAGAAACCCTAAGTCTAAGCAAGATATAGAGAATCAAAGACTGACTGAATTCTATGGACCTAGTGGATGAAAGGAATCCACTAGTGAAATCCTGCATACTTGGTGACAAAATCTATGGAGAAATCCTTTGGTTTCAGGAATGGAACTTGAAGAAAACATTCTACATGTTCTTGAGAGGGCTGGTCGACTTTCCTCTTCTTTTTGTTCTAGGTTTTTTTGGGTAGATTCGAACTAGATTATTAGTCTTAAAGGAATAAATAGGTGTAGTTTAGGTGTGAAACAGCGTAGTTTAAATGCCCAATGCATAGGGGAAAAGACCAAAAGGACCCTGACTTAAAAACTAGCAAAGGCCATCCACGAGACCACTCACGGACCATCAAATGGACCACGGCCCATCAAGTGGGTCATTGTTCTTGGCCAATGCTTAGTGGTTCCTCGACCTCCCAGCCATAGTCCACTTTACGGACCGTGTGAAGGACCACGAATAGTGATGCCCACCGTGGTTCTTCACTTGGGCTAGGGGGTCTGCTGGTTTTGGTTGACAAGCCACCCCACGGCCCGTGTGGGGATCCATGGCTCGTAGTGGGCACCGTGGTCCACCACTTCAGGATAGGTGTGAACCACGATGAGGGTGACAGGTCGTGGTCCTATTCACGGCCCGCGAACCACTCTCTGGTTCACTTTTTTCTAATGTTTATTGAAAGTCTTATTTCTGAGGTGTCACTGAATCTATTTGGCTTCGGAGCACTTGACCCAAACCACTGGTGGAGCTTGCCTACCTTCTCTTCCCTTTGCCGTAAGTGTTGGACAATCTTTTTTTGTGGCCACTTCTACCACAACCATAGCAACCATCAATACTGGCTAAGAATTTTCCCTCATGATTCCTTCCACACTTATCACAAGTATTCAAAGAAGATCCACAACCATGTCCATCGGACCTCGAATGTGAAAAGTCACCATCACCGGTCCTTGCCTTCTTCACCTCCCTAGACCTTTCCTTAAGTTTTTCCTCTTCTATTTGTTGCACATGAACCATAAGCTGGGAAATATCTATATCATTGACAAGCATGGCGGTATGAAATACCTTGACTACCATCTCTGACACACCTGAAACAAACTCACTCATCCTTGCCTTAGAATCGGCAACCATAGTAGGAGCATACCTAGACGATTATGTGAACTTCAAACCATAAGCTTTCACACTCATGTTTCCTTGACGAATATTGATAAATTCAAGCACCTTTGCCTCCTTCATCTTCAAGGGGAAAGAACCTATTAATGAAAGCAACCATAAACTTTTCTCAATCGAGAGGACCAACATCAACCGCCCTCTCTTCCTTCCATTGGTTAAACCTTATTTAAGCAACACCCTTGAGTTTGTCAGGGACCAATTCCGCCTTTTCCACCGGCGTAACTCCTATAAACATCAATATTTTACAAACCTCATCAATGAACTCTTGAGGATCTTCCTCAACCTTAGACCCTTGAAATTATGGGGGACTTATCCTAGTGAAATCCCTCACTGTATATGTTGTCGTACTATCATTTGGGTATCACGGGGACCACAAGCTCTCTATAGGCTCAAGAGCCATCATGACTTGAGCCAACACTTGAAAAACAGCCTTAAATTCTATTTTAGTCATTTGCTCGGCCAAAGTGTCGACCGAAACTTGAAGAGCTTGAGGAGGAACCTCTTATTCCACATTCTTGTTTGTATTTCTCTTAATGTAGGCTCTTTGAGGTGGCATTTCCTGAAAAGTATCGGACACATATTAAGAGAAAGGACTTATTGAGTTGCACTCTATTGCACGACTTAGATTAATGAAAGAAGTGGTGTTTCCTAATCATCTTATAACTTCCTATTCATAAATTAGCGTGCTTCATACTCATGAACAAGACTTTACTTGACATGGCTTATGAGACGTCCTAGGACCTTTCTAAACTTTGTGCTTTAAATACCAAGCTTGTCACGACCCAAGGGTACACCCTAGGAATAACATGGCGTATAGGACCCGAGAGGCCCCACACAAGCCACTTAGCTATATAACATAGATTTTAGAAATTTGAGAGATTTAAAAACAACATTTAATATCAAAATTTTATAAATAGCACAAGTCTATTAAGTCTCATTAACCATCTATTACGTAAAGAGTGACCGGTACATAACCCTGGCATCATGTACAATATCCAAAAGTAAAAATGAAAGGAATAATGGTTTGATCCTCCAAACATGAGGACTCACCAATACTAAGTAAAAGCTGAAGGTAACACCAAACCATGAGAGTGAGAACATGTAATGACGGACCCAACATTGGAGAAAATAATATAGGCAAGAGTATGCATTAGTACAAACATATACCAAGTATGATTACAATGCATAAATATATAAATCATGTTGAAAGTGAGATTTTCATGCTAATGCAATTTTCAAGTTCAGAACAATAAGAAAAGGGTGAGAAAGATCAAAATCGGCATGATTAATGCAGGTAAAACTTCTCTTTTGAACACTTATTAAAAATACATACTTAAGCAACCTTAGTTCATATTTAGTGTGCAAATTAGCCTTAACCAATATAGAGACCATGTGAGCTATAACATGGAATGCGATGTCTACCTACAACGAAAAGGGGTGTTCTCACTTGCCAAGGCAAGAACCTCAACTCAATCTTATATGGATCTACTAGCTAATGTCTCTCTAACACAATCATCATATGGGGCACATAGGTATGGGATAAGGAGTTTGCTACTAAAACCCGGCCTTAAGCTACATGGGAGTTTCCATCGAAATATCATCTAGGTGTTAAGCATAAATCCCACTTGGTAGGAATAATTCTTTACTAGACTTATATTTCATTTAGGGCAATTCAACCAATCGATCAAAGCTTACTTTATTTTGAATAGCTCCTTAACTTGATTCTAAGTTAGTTGAGAAAACCTTTCAACTTTTAAGAATACTTATCTGAGAAAATCCTTTCACATTCATGTATTGAGTATTATGTGATCAACCCTTTCACAACAATAACAACAACAACATACAAGTTTTACTCTCAAAGCATCTTAAATCATTTTCATCACTTCGACAAAGAACATGCATAGCTTCATAAACTTTTTTTTTCATGGCTAAAAGCCCACATTATCATCGTGTAACGATCCAAACCGCTATTATTTAGGATAAATAGAAATTTGGGAAAAATCTGGGCCATTTTACCGCGAGAGCGGGCCAATTTCTGCTAGGGTAGCGGCGCCAGGGCAGGGTAAGTTGGCGCCATAGAGGGATAGGTGAGACAGAACGTAAATAATGCAAAATTTTATTTTCTCCTTCTTAAAATACCAAATTTAGTTGTAAAACACCTTAGAAGCCCCCCCAAAAAGCTGTTGCAAGCTTGGGAAGAAGTTAGAGAGAGATTTCTAGTGTGAAGATGTTGATGGATTGCGAAGCTCTGGTCAAGATCACCTTCACAAATTCTGGAAACAAGAATCAAAGACCAAAACTCCGTGTAGCTTCTTGGAGCCCAGGTAGGCTAGGTTTTATGAATTGAGTAGTTTAAATCTGTGCTCACTGCGTAATATATGTAAATCGATGGTAGGATTTATGTGTATGCCTTCGTGTACCGATTGATTTATGATTTAAACCCTAGAAAGAAGACTTAGACAATGAATTAGGGCTGAATATGGTCGAATTAGGGTTTGCATGAAGGGCATTGATGAATAATCCATTGTAGGTGATGGTTGTGATTTTATAATGTGTGATGTATGTTTGTTCTTGCTTCATTGTGATACATATAGGTATATGAATGTTCCATTATTGATCACACTTGTTGTAATTGAGATAGAGAAATGATGAATGCCATGAATCATGACTTTAATGTATGATCTTGAGAATATACTTGTGATTGTGATTGTGATTGTGGTGTGTTGAATGGATCGGTTGTCACGTTTAGGCATAATTATGGCATCGGTTGCCACGTTCTGGCATAAACATTGGATCGGGTACCATGTTCAGGTATACTAACTATTTGGGTTTAGGTCCCATGAGAGGACCAATGACTTGTCATAATTTTGTAGCTTGAGGAATGTGAAATGCGTTGTTGTTCTTCATGTTGATAATATTGTATATGTTCCATATATGTGTCTGATTACATTGTTCTATTGGCTTATATTTGATTGTTCTTGTGTTAAGCAAACTTGTTGGGTATAGTGGAAGGGTAAAGTGTTCAAGGGGTAAGTAATGGATAGCAAGGGTTGTTCGTGTGTCGTAATGGCAAGAAGTAGAGGTAGTGTATGTGATGAAATATGCTTAGGTGGATTTCACCTTGGCGGAAAGAGATTGGGTTTAGGGGTAAGGGAGTTCGATGTGGTGTACTGTGTGACCATGGTTGAGTAATGTGACAAGGAAGTAAGGGTACGAAGTGAGCGGTTAGTTGGAATGTTGGTGGGTGTAAATGGGGGTTTGTTAATGTTTTAGAACAGTTAGGTATGATCAAGAACCTGGTAAGTAAGTTGATTGAGAAGGTGGTTAGTAATGAGAGTACTTGTGTAAATTGGAGGCATTTTAAAAGAGAGTAAATGTGGAGAAGCGAGTGGTTTATTTCATGATCTTACTAGTCAGTTTCTTATGTTATGTGGTGCGCGTCGAGTTGACAGATGATGCCTACTAGTACGTGTGTTTGTACTAATACTACCCTTGCTATGTCTTTTGACATAGTCTTGATGCAGGTTGGTGATGTTTCATTAGGTGAAAACGAAGAAATTCTCCAGCAACTTTTATTCTTCCTTCTGCATGGTCGGAGCTGTGTCTTTTATTTATTTTGTCCAGTTGTACTCTTAGTAGCTCTTGTATCTATTTAGACTAGATCTCTGGGGGGTGTTAATTACTTTACAAGGCTTAACTCGAGATTGTTTTAAAAGTTTTTTTATTAAGAATTCTGTTATTATATTTATTTCCGTTTATTTAAATTTTCCGCATGATTTAATTATGGGTGTAAAAGGGTTCTCCAACTTAGGTAGTAGTACATAGGTGCCTGCACGACCCGGTGGGTTGGGTCGTGACAAATTGGTATCAGAGCCTAGGTTACCGGTCTCCTTGTACAAGAGCCAAATGTTGACTAGACTCTTGTGGATTGGTGTGTTGACGTCCACATCTAATCTGCAAGAGGCTAAGAAGAATTCTAGGAGGTTTTTCCACCTTCTTCTCTCCTTTCGTGCATGAGTCACTTGTGGTATGAGTTGGGCCCAATTGGTATCTCAACAAAGTAAACCGGACGTCGTGGTCATAACCAAAAGGCCACATGCAAAGCAAATTGGAAACTAAGAAGGTTCCAATTGGTATCTGACCTAGGGGTTGTGTAAGGCATAGATGTCCGTAATGGGCATCTATGGAATGAACTAACTAATTAATAGTTTGGGCTTGTCTGTGAGTTGTTACTTGAAATATGTGAATGTGTGCTTCTTGTTTCCTGAATTAACTGTGAATGCGAAGGTGGTAATTGCTTGACTGTGATGATTTGGTTATGTGCACAGTAAATGTGTATGTTTAAACCTTGATATGTGCGAAGTGTTGGCTGAGTTGTGGGAATTATTTAAGTGTAACTACTCGAGTATCGTGAAAACCATTGAGGGAAGAAGTCATAGCTAAGTTGGTGCGAGGGTCTAGATAAATTACGGGTGATTCGTAAGGCAGAAATTTGGACGTGCGTCGCAACCAACAAATAATTGAGTGTATAGCTGGGTGTATCCTGGGGATGTGTGGGTGTAACATTGAATTAATGAGAACTAGTTGGATGTCGTGTCGTTAAGATTGACTCGGATTAGCTAATGATTTTCCTAGCTTGGAGACTTACCTTAGATTCTTTGATTAGGCTGGAAACCTTGGGAAAATTTTAGAAGATCGAAAAGAACCCAGAAATTGTTAGTCTCGGTTCTGGTCCCATCAGAGCCACTGGGGAAGGATTATTCCCGCCAAAGCGGGACAAGGCGAGGCAGAACCTCAACCAGCCTCCCCTGTTTTCCCTAACTTCAAATATCAACCCCAAATGGGATCCGAACAAAGCCCTGCAATCCTTTCAGTGTTCAGCAAATCGAGAATAGATTATAATGCCTAGTAATTAATTAAAGGTTGTATAGAATAGCAAAAACCAACATCCATGTCCTACAAAAACTTAGGAAAGTAAAAAACATAAAAAGAAAGTTGTCTTAAATTTACAAGCCAATGGGGAAAAATAATAATCCAAGTCACGAACCCTCGGACTAGGTAGTGTCCACATCTGAGTCCAGATCCTCCGGAGGTACCAGGACAGTAGCTGCCTCGTCCATAAAAGTAAAGTGCTGGAAGTCCCCTTTCTCGACCCAGGGAAGCTCCTAACCGGGGGCAATGCAGGTGAATATGGTCCTCACGGTTTTCCTTATCTGAACCAGCAAACGATCCCTCTCCATACCCTTCCTCCTCTCCTGACGCAACTGGCGGTGGAGCATCTCAATCTCTAAGGTAGTGCTGGTTGGGGCCGGAGTGAAGTCAACATAGGCACTCCTCAATCTCTTCTAAACGGCAGCCAGATCCTCCTCGACCTGTGCCTCATTGTCCGAATCCACAGCCATCTTGTTGCGGCTAGACCTGCCATTATACTTCTTCTTGCTCATAGAAGTAGAACATGTTCTAACCAAAAGAGGTTGAAGGGGGGATCCATGGGAAGTACCTCGTCAGCATCAACTAGTGGCACTCCCGCCCGCTTGCACAAAGCAGTGATAAGACCAGAAAGAAAGAACGCCTTCTTGTTACCCTGGTAGAATATCTTTCACTAGGAAATAATTTGCGCCCCCACATTCAGCTCTATACCCTTATGGCGCACGCCACCACCAAGCTCGGGGAAAGGTCATGTCGATGCAGTTGCCCGACGGACAGATCCTTCTAGTCACCAAGTGTAGCCACCTCTTAGCATCGGGTGACCAATCAGTGCTAGTAATGCCCTCCGCAATAGCCCAGTATACCTGATCCCGGTGCGCAAGCTCAACTAGAGTATTTCTCAGCCACTCTAGGTCCATCTCCCTTAGCTTGGCGTCGTACTCAATGTTTGACACCTTCGGTACCTCTAAAGCCTCATTGATGACACTGGCGTTCAGAGGAATTTCAACTCCCCTGATACGGATGACGGGGTGAGAGTCGTCCCATCGCACAGTAGGCAGGATGGCATAGAACTCCCTCACCCAAGTGGAACATGCATCTGGGGAGCCTCAGTCAGTGGAACCCATCCGAACTCCATCAGGCGGGCATAAAATGCAGGTGCCTTCTCCTCTAGCTTAAGTAATACGAACCCTCTCTCGCAACAAAACCCTGTGTTACGGTTGTCATGATGCCTTTCCCGGCTTGCAGTATCGGGGAACCGAATGAAGGGTAAGTTTTTTTCATTTTGACTTGCCATTTAGAGAGCATGCAATAAGTTGAATGTAAGTTAGAACGCGATAGGATAGTCGGTGAAAGGCTAAAGTTAAGAAAAGAGAAAATTTTGTGTTAAGGGTGCAGGCCACTGGTATGGCGCATCCCGCCATATCGACCATAATCCCACCATAGCGGGATTATGAAGACCGTCATAGTGAGATGAAGGCCGACAACCACCAGGCACGACAATGGCGCCTTTTCATCCCAAAACCTCCAATTTCTACAGAATTTCAGCAGATCAGAGTATATAAACTACCCTAGAACATAAATAAGCAATCATTTTGGCAAAATAACTCCTAAATAAGGCCTAAATTGAAGGTATACACCAAGAGACCCTTCGACTTCCCCCACCCATTTTTGTATCGATTTAACCATATTTTTTATGAAATCCTTACGCCCAAGACGTTGTGGTAACGTTGGGGACGTAAGGTAAGTGCCCATGCTACGTTTATTATATCAAACAAGCAACCTAGTTCATTTTTGAATAACTACCCGGAGAAACCATTTCTAATCGATTATTTTACGGCACGCAATCATAGTTAAGTTCATATTACTGCCTAGAGCATAAGGAACAAGAGAATTACCTTGAATTCAACATTTGAAGCGAGGGGTTTGAGAGAATTTTGGGAGGATTAAGTGAGAAGAGGGTGAAAATGAGGAAACCTTTCCTCATATTTCCCCTTTACTACCTTCGATCTCCCACTACAATAGGAGATATCGCGCCACGACAGCCCCACCCCACCAGGAGGGCTGTCGCCCTGGCGGGGCAGGCTGTGTAAAAATCAGGACGCAATTTTCTTCGAACGTTAAGTCATATCCCTAACCGGCCTCTTAAAGTATAGAACCTGTCGTGAATCGCACTTGTTAAATTAAAACTGTCCCCATTCGTGACTTGGTGATAGACCGAGTTTTAATCAAAATTAATACAAGGTAGGGTGCGTAATGATGCGTGCACTAGTCGTTCTGGGACGAACGAGGGTAAATTGGTATCTATTGTAACGACCCAAACCGTCGTTATTTAGGATAAACACAAATCTGGGAAAATTCTAGGCCATGGTCCCGCCATAGCGGGCCAGTTGCCGCTAGGGCGGCGGCGCTAGGGCGGGGTAAGTTTGCGCCATAACGGGATAGGCGAGACAGAACGTAAATAACGTGATATTCTATTTTCTCCTTCTTCCTAAAATACCTAATTTAGTCGTAAAACACCTTAGAAAACCCCCAAAAAGCTAATGCAAGCTTGGGAAGAAGGGAGAGAGAGATTTCTAGCGTGAAGATGTCAATGGATTGCAAATTTTAGGTCAAGATCACCGGCATGAATTTGGGAAACAAGAATCAAAGACTAAAACTCCGTGCATTTCCTTGGCGCACAGGGAGGCTAGGTTTTAAGAATTGAGTGGTTTAAATCTATGCTCACTGCGTAAAATATGTAAATCGATGGTAGGATTTATGCATAGGCCTTCGTGCACTGAATGATTTATGGTTTAAACCCTAGAAAGAAGCCTTAGACGATGAATTAGGGTTGAGTATGGTCGAATTAGGGTTAGCATGAGGTGCTTGATGAATAATCCGTTATAGGTGATGGTTGTGATTCTATGATGTGTGATGTATGTTTGTTCTTGCTTCATTGTGATACATGTAGGTATATGAATGTTTCATTATTGATCACACTTGTTGTAATTGAGATAGAGGAATGATGAATGCCATAAATCATGGCTTAAATGTATGATCTTAAGAATATACTTGTGATTGTGATTGTGGTGTGTTGAATGGATCGGTTGTCACATTCTGACATACTAACTTGGATCTGTTGCCACGTTCCTGCATAAAAATGGGATCGGTTGCCATTTTTCGGCATAAACATTGGATCAGGTACCACGTTCCGGTATACTAACTGTTTGGGTTTGAGTCCCATGAGAGGACCAATGACTTGTCATAATTTTGTAGCTTGAGGAATGTGAAATATGTTGTTCTTCATGTTGATGATATTGTATATATTCCATATATGTGTGTGATTACATTGTTCTATTGGCTTATATTTGATTGTTCTTGTGTTAAGCGAACTTGTAGGGTATAGTGGAAGGGTTAGTGTTCAAGGGGTGAGTAATGGATAGCAAGGGTTGTTCGTGTGTCGTAATGGCGAGAAGTAGAGGTAGTTTATGTGATGAAATATGCTTAGGTGGATTTCACCTTGGTGTAAAGAGATTGGGTTTAGGGACCATGGTTGAGTAATGTGACAAGGAAGTAAGGGTACGAAGTGAGCATTTAGTTGGAATGTTGGTGGGTACAAATGGGGGTTTGTTAATTGAGAAGGTGGTTAGTAATGAGAGTACTGGTGTAAATTGGAGGCATATTAAGAGAGGGTAAAGGTGGAGAAGCGAGTGGTTTATTTCATTATCTTACTAGTCAATTTCTTATGTTATGTTGTGGGCGTCGGGTTGACCGATGATGCCTACCAGTACGTGTGTTTGTATTGATACTACTCTTGTTATGTATTTTGACATAGTTTGGATGCAGGTTGGTAATGTTTCATTAGGTGAAGATGAAGAAATTCTCCAGCAACTTCTATTCTTCCATTTGCATGGTGGGAGCTGTGTCTTTTATTTATCTTGTCCAGTTGTACTGTGTACTTTACAAGGCTTAACTCGAGATTGTTTTAAAAGTTTTTTAATTAAGAATTCCGTTATTATATGTATTTCCATTTATTTAAATTTTCTGCATGATTTAATTATGGCTGTAAAAGGGTTCTCCTACTTAAATGGTAGAACGTAGGTGCCCACACGGCCCAGTGGGTTGGGTTGTGACACATCATAGCTTAGAAACATGGAGATATCCATGGGTTCGTGGGGTTTCATCTTAAAATCATTGAATTATCTCAATCCATGCTTAATAAATCATAAGACAATTAATTAAATTGAAATAAAAAGGAACCCATAATATAGAAGAAAAACGTAACTTCAATTGGGGACTTCTAACTTCAAAAGTGACGAATTTTGGGAGTAGATGGAAAAATGGGCTCCATAGATTAAGACTACCATACCTTATCTCTCAAATCCATTAAGCAATTGATGAATTGAATACTTGAACCTTGAAACCCTAGGTTTACTCCCTCTTCTTCTAGAGAGAGAAATACTTTAAGGGGGATGAACATGTTCTTATTTTAGGGAATTGAGTGAATGACTTCAATAAGGAGATTTAGGGGGTTTTAGCCTTTACATAGGGTTTCTAATAGAGGGAAACAAAACATGGTATTGAATTAAAACAATTAGGGAAAAGATCAAGAAGCCCTTAAAATTAACTGTCAACACCATCGATGGTGGGGACCTACAGTCCATTATTCTACCTACCAACCGTCCTGGGCGACTGTCGATGGGTTTAGAGACTAGGATCTTTGGGCCTCGACTGACGGGACCCGCCTCAAAAATAGAAGAAAGGGTGGAAAGTGAGGAAGAAAGAGATGTAGAAATAGAAACTGCTTCCGAAATGAAGGGGACTAAACAGGAACAAGAGGGATCCGGACAAAATCGATGAAACGGAAGAAATCCGAGGATCTATTCATTGATAAGAAAAAGAAAAAACATGAACGAGGATTGGATTGATGAGAAAATAGAATCTTGGGTCGCGAACAGTGATTCGATTGATGATGAAGAAAGAGAATTCTTGGTTCAGTTCTCCACCTTAACGACCGAAAATAGGATTGATCAAATTCTATTGAGTCTGACTCATAGTGATCATTTATCAAAGAATGACTCTGGTTATCAAATGATTGAACAACCGGGAGCAATTTACTTACACCTACGGACCGTGGGTCCATTGACGGGCTATGGGTCTCGACTTTTTACCGTAGAATTTCTCTAAGTCTTGAATTCTCCTACCAGATCTACCTACGACTCGCGGATAAGATGATGGGACGTCCTTGTGAACCGTGTAAAAGAACTGGAACTTAAAAACTTTAAGGAAAGCTGGACTGTCCAACCATGGGCCTACCTACGGTCTGTGTATTAGGCCACGGACCGTCTGTGGCATTTGTCGGTATTGACACCAGGTTCTTAATGTTTTTTAAAAAATTCTCGTTTTTTAATCTGGGGTGTTAGAACTACTAAGTAGAAGAGTAAATCAAGCATACAAAAGCATCAAAACTAAAAAATTGTTTTAAACAGTTTGTTAAGTTTCAAAGTTATCTTAAAATTCCTACTATTAAGCATAATGTTATGAATAAAACATATGAAACATAATACTTAAAGACTGACCAAAAATGTCTATCTATGAAGCCTATACTAAATAAGAATAGGTGTCAAGAAAATACCGATGACCCCTGAAAATGCTATTACTAACGAATCATAAAACTGGAGTCCTCCAAAAGAAATGAGGACTCAACAAAGGCTTTCAAGTGAATGATGTTATCTGAATAGAACTTGTGTTGATGATCCCAAGTACCTGAATCGGCATCATGATAGCAAGTAGAATCACATTAGTACATAGAATGTATGAGCATTTAAAAGGGTTGAATAAAACAAATAGTTGAATTGAAGGACTGAAAAAATAACTTCGTTGAAATATAGTTTAAAGCATGATGAAAATCATTTAATCTCATATTGTTGGAATGTAATATTAGTAAATACTTAATTGAAATGTATATATGAAAATATACTTTACTTTAGTTTACTTGAGAGTTTCTCCAATAGACAACCATCAATATGAGTCTCGTGATGAAACAATATATTATCCACATTGCAAGAGTTCCCCTTTTAACTTGTTGGATTATAGGGCACAATTGAACAGGTGAACCCACTTAATAACTTTCATGAAGAAGGTGTTGAGTCACATGTCTTGAGGTACGATCTTATCTACGCTGGCTACGTAGTTTATGTGATTTCTAAGTTATCTGAACTCTTCCCTAAATCGGTGTTCAATACTAATCCCTTAATATATAACTGTAATCTCATGTAAAGTATCACTAGATTGAGTTAATTACTTAGAAAAAACTTCTTTAAGAGATAACTGAGTTGGACTCCATCTTTCTGAAAACTCCTTATCCTTTTCTGAAAATAGTACTCTCTTTTAAATGTAAAAAATAATACATTCTTTAAGGGTGAACTAAACTTCTGTTTATCTAGCTAAAATTATTTTGAAACCTATTTATACTCTTGATAAAAATAGTAGCTCTTTTTCTCAATGTTAAAATAATACTTTTGGAACAATTTGTGTTCCCTTAAAATCTTCTCAAAAGATACTTTACAATAGTCTTGAACTCACTTTAAAATTCAAAAATTAATTCATGGAAATAAATACACAGAGAATTCCAATAAAAATCTCATAGACTAGTGTTCATGCGAAATATAAGCATGGACAACAACTCAAGGATATCAATACATGAAATATCAAAATCTCATAATAAGGTTATCAATTTTGGAATAAGAACACAATAAAATTCATAAAAAATTCAAGAAACTTTGAGTAGAACAGTACTCGATTTAACTCTTACTAACTAAATTTTGATGTAGGGAATGATGATGAACTCAGTATATCACTACGAATAGCCTTGCATACCTTGAAGAACAATGTTCTTTGAGAATTTGAAGAAAATCTTGGAAGTTGAAGTGCGGAGAAGAGTCTTGGATTGAGAACCTTAGGTATCTTGAAGAGAATCTTGAACTTGGAGCATGTAGATCTTGAAAACTGGAGATATCCTTTTCTTTCTTTTTTGAGTTCTTGATCTTTGGTAGAAGGACTATTAGGGATTTGATAGTTTCTATACGTATAATGACGATATTAATTTAGAAGATGGAATTAGAGAAGTTAATTGAGGTTAAATGGTGAAGAATACCCATATGGGAATGCATGTAGACCATTAAAATCAAAGAAAACGACATTTTAGTGAATCATGACAGCCTAATATGCGATTTGGAGGTCCCCTCGCCGAAATATTCGGTTGCTCACCAAATAGTACGTTAGATCACCAAAATAGAGAGAGACTTAAGCTTTTCAAGACATTTCAGCGAGGTGATTCGGTGATTTGCCAAACCATGTGACGAGTCTCCAAATGGCTAAGTTTCCTCACCAAATTTCATAGCTTGGATATGTTTTAGTAAAATGACCATAATTATTTACCCTAAACTCTGTTTGATGCAAACTTTGTGGCATTGGAAAGAGGACTTATGTACCTGTAATTTTAAATGTGGTGCCTTCTAATTCAGTATATGCGACCTTTATATGAATTTATGTAAGGACATAGCCGATAGGAATGCTTTGAACTTGGCTTTGTGTTTGAGGTCCCTTATAACCCTAGATCACTTCTAATATTGTTGATACACTTGGTAAAGGACCTTCATATACAGGACCAAGTATGACATCACCAAGTTCATTCTCATATACTTATGAAACAAGATTAAGATTTTAAGAGTAGAATTGTGAGGTGTTACCGAATGATTCGGGTTTTAGCTTAGAAATTTTTGGGGTATTACAGTATGATATAACTGCGATTAAATTTCGTGGGGTGAAAGAAAAGACGAATTTTCTGATTCCAGAGCTACCATTAAATTGGCCTCCAAATCAGAATAGTACTGTTGAGTTATAGAATATAGTGGTGGCGGTGAAGGTAATTGAATCACCACCGACGTTTGATCTAGGCCTCAGAAGCATCAAGATCTCATCCACTCGATTGGTATGCTTACAAATGCGGTAGGTAAGTTTTTTTAAAAAAATACTCAATTTCATCTTTCTCCAATTGCTGGAGGTTTTACCGAATGTATTCCTCATGGGATCACTTGTGCTTTCGGATTTTTTTCAATGATATGAAATGAATCATTGCGAAACATATTGTCGTAAGGACATGTCGACGTTCATCGAAAATAGATCACCAAGTTTAGCTTAGACATATAATATTGACCGGGCAAGTTGCTGTGCGGAGCATGAATAAGGTGGATTTTTCCGTGGGTCCTCGCCATCTGAATCAATTCTGAACGAAAGATCGATGAACGATGATGTTGTTCCTATCACGACAAGTTGAATTCTTTCTCAATGATTGATTGTATGGATGATGATAAGCTCATTGAGATTAACCTTCACTTTCTATCGGCATCAGTGAAAACAAGAAAACTGTCATATTAGAGAGTGTCCATCGGTTTGGAACCATCCTTTATTAATTAGTTGTTATCTCATTTAATTAATATAATCACCCTTATTATATCTGGTACTTTAGGAGTAGAGTTAAAGGGAAAATAAGAGAAATAGTTTTAGTGTAATATATCGTGGAAGAACGACGACGATATGCTTATCGAAGAATGTTCACCATCTTATATTAAAGTTGGAAAAATTGGTGTCTTTATGAATTATGACTTCACACTTAGAATTTGTTACAAATTTAATGAAGTTGAGATAAAAAAAATTAATATTTTGATCAATTTAGTGCTACATTCAATTTTAATACTGTAAATTACCTATGCTTTATCTTTTGAACACATTTTGTTTTTTTGAATCTTACGTGAACTCAAAATGATTAGCTGGTTGAGAACTGACGCAAGAGGAAGGGACAGTGGTAGTGGTAGGTTGAACTTATTATTCGTATAATTTTAATGAACTACATGTACAATATAGTTATGCAACATTATAAGCTTGAGTAGCTGACGAAGAAGGAAGTGTGAGTAGCGATGATAACAGAAGGAAAAATACTGATTATTTGGCACATGTGGGTTAACAATAATATTTAATATGTATAATTAATTTCACATTTAATGAAAGAAAAACAAATAAGTTTTACTGTAAAAGCAAAATGAATATTGTAATTTTTTTTACTATTATGGACCTGGTGCGGTTTACATCTAAGTAAAGAGCATGTTTGTATTAAGCTATGATAAAAGACATAAAGTCGCACTTCAAGTTTTTCCAAATTTTGAAAATGACATTTTTATTATGTCGGAATTTTGTTGCCCTCTTAACAATTCTGAATTGATATTATTTCATAATTTTTTGTCCACTTGACATTGAGAGTGTATGACCTCTCTTAAAGAGTGTGAGCAGCCTAAAATAATGAATATAATTTATTTTTACATGTATTTTGTTGTAATCTTTTTTGTTATTCTTATTATTTATTTTTTGTTTTTGTTTTATCGTTCTTCAAAAACTTATAGTAATCTTTGTTAAAGCTCATCACTTTCAATGTCAAAATTTATACCACAATTGTACCCTCCTTCTTTTACTACTATTAATTTATCTGTTTTAACTTTTAAGACTCAATCTATTTATTTTTTTACATTTCGAACAATTTGATAAAACAATTAAATTTTAAAATGATTAGCATGTTTCATTTAGCATATTTTTTTTCAAATTTCAATAAAGGTCATTCAATTTTTGGGAAATTCATTGATTCATTAATAATTATCATTTCTAATTTGAAGTTATATGAAAATGAGATAAATTAATTGATGATTCCTTCAAAATTTTGAATTTTCTTACAAAAACAATTATGTTTGTTATCAATAACTCAACAAAGTCTAGAAAATAGCATGATATTTTCAAAAAAATCATTGAGAAAAAAGGAAGTTCCTTGATGAAAAGGAGAAAAAAATAGGCACGGGGGGGGGGGGGGGGGG